>PVJI01002128.1:0-154521 GCA_004026765.1 Micronycteris hirsuta
AAAAAAAAAAAAAAAAAAAAAAAAAAAAAAAAAAAAAGGCACCAATACTTGAGCATACTCCCTGAGCTAGTACGAATCTGGACTAAACTATAACATGGTATCTGGTGAGACCAATGAGGAAGAGGGAAAATAATTTCCATCTATTTAGTCATTTGGTATAATCCCAATGCTTTAACTGAGGTTCAGAAAAGTAATGTGCCTATAGGCTATAGCCATGAGACAGAAATTAAATCAAGACCGAACTCTTTTTTTTCTATGGCAAGCTGCCATAGACCATACAATTAAAAGCATTTTCAAAGAGTCCAAATAAATATGTATGAACTATTTGAGATTGGCAGAGATGTGAGTTTTACTACAGGAACAACTATGGGTTTAACACTGGAAGTATTGCTTTGATTGCAGACGCACATACTAAGCTTATGGTTGGCCAGCTACTTTCATACTTACCACCCTCACGGCATTTTCCTGCATGTAACTATCGTGTGATAGTTTAGGGAACTCATTTACTCAACAATCATTTCCCTCTAACCTTACTCTACTTTTACTTCCCATATTTGCCCTTTTATTCTTATTTACCCTATTTTACTTATTTCTTTTGCCAATTATTCCCTTAGTTCTACTTTGAATCTTTTGAAACCGTAATTGAAACAACAGTCAGCTGTGTATTTGCCCAGAAACTAGCGTTCTCTCTTCTCAGCACCACGAGAGTAAATATCAATTTTACAAACTATTACTTAAAACACCTCATTTCCTTTCATGAAGAATCTATCTATACTCACCTTTGCTAATGGGACGATTCCTTTTAACCTGGTGGCTGCAGCTTCATATTCAGGGGCCAGCCTCTTGCAATGTCCACACCTACATGGATATATTTTTTTAAAAGCCAAATTTTCAGTTTTATACTAGGAATTAGTTACCTTTATTTTCTAGGAAAAAATCTCAAACTATAACACTACTTTTGACCTAGTAGCTGCTTCCAAAAGCAAAAGCATCACCTGAACAACATCCATCAGTAATTAGGGCAAACCAGAGCTCTCGGAAGGCAAAAGTGTTACCTCTAGTCTAAGGCTGACTCCACAGGACTGCCTCAGTCCAGAGCAGCATCTGTTTTCCCAATAAAAGTGCGACTGAGTCCTGAAAGCTGCAGTCAAAATGTATTCCACATTAAAGAGGTAAAGGGCTCAAGCCCTTTATACAAATTATTGAGGGTAAAATGAAGGAGAAGATAGCAATATTTTTTCCTTAAGATAACAACACTGTGCTTCTTAAAAATACAGTGATTGAAACCTGTAAGGTCTCAAGTATGGCATTAACTCAGTAAGAATCACCATCCAGAACTTTTTCTCTATTCCTCCAGTATGACTCTCTTCGACCAGAAACCCAGTTTTTGGTAACAGAATGAGGCCCAGAAGGCACTCATTTGTTATAAATAGCTACTCGAGCAGCTCACTGGAGGTTTTTTCCCTCTCAAATGAGTTTTAGCACAGTATCTGAACATATTTAAGACTGTAGTCCTGATTTTTACAGCTACACAGTTCACCTGGCTATAGGAACCAATGATAAAACATTACATCAATTAGAATGTTCCCAGAGGGCTACCAGAAACACCTGCCCCTCTGTGGGAAAGTGCTAACTGTTCCGTAGGTACACTGCATGTGCAATGGGGAAGGGGGGTAACACACTCCTCCTTGGTGTACAGCTAGCACCTGCTGTGTCCCATCTCTTCAAAAGCAAATGGGTGTGTTGCAGAGGGATCGTTTTGAGAACGTGAGTAGTTTTGTAATCTCCCAACAGACCGCAAAAATAAAAAGAATCAGAAAACCAAAGGAAACACAGTAAAAACTCAAGCTGATATATTTCACTGCCAACAGTCTCAACATTTAAGTGATGAATAAGCAATTTGGAAACATTTCCCCTTAAAACATGTTTAAAGCAAAGAACTACAAGAGCTCATATTCTTCAAGGTCTTCAGGAGTCGTATGAAAAAATCACCATTACAAAATATAATGAAGGAAAAGCGGTATTAAAAAAGACTGTAATATTATATTAGATGTTTTTTAAGGTTACACACATAATCACTAAACATATAAAAGGACCAAATGATAAATAACAAATTCAGAACGGGGGAGTGCCTACGATGGGGAAGGGGTACAACACAGGGGGCTTCAACTGCACTGACTTTTTTTTTTAGACTGAGAGGTGAATAAATATATTCATTTACCGTATTTCACAGGTGCACATTTTACCATATCTGAAATTGGGGTGTGTCTTGCAATCATGAAGTTATTCAACAATAGCATTTCTTTTTCTATGAGACATAAATAATTCCTCTCACAACCAGTGGCATCTTACATGTGTCTGAATTATGGTACTATTCATTATATCCTCTGTATTCCTTTAATAATTCACAATAAATTGAAATCTGTGTACTTGAGCTATAGCAAAAATACAAAAATTACAACTGATCTGCCCTGGTTGGTGTAGCTCAGTGGATTGAGCGCAGGCTGGGAACCAGACGGTCCCGGTTCGATTCCCGGTCAGGGCACATGCCTGGGTTGCAGGCCAGGTCCCCTGTGAGGGCCATGTGAGAGGCAACCATACATTGCTGTTTCTCTCCTTTCTGTCTCCCTCCCTTCTCCTCTTTCTAAAAATAAAATAAAAAAATAAAAATCTTAAAAAAAAATTACAACTGATCTAATATAATAAAATAACCTATTTATCTGAGAAATCCAGGCTTTGGGAACATAATCAAACACAGAGGCCACTGTTCCTTTTTCAAACCCTCTCCCCACAGAGCTGGAGGCTGGTACCATATCTGACACTCCATCAACTTGGCTAACACTGTTTGACCCACTCTGGAGATCCCCAGAGACTCTGCCCACCCAAGCTGCTTTTCTGTATGAATGGCTGGTCATGGCTCATGCTTCACAACTTCCTAAATCCTCTCAAAGCAGCAGCAGCTGGCCTCAGTGAGCCCCAGGCCTGGAACAAGCAGTAGCCAGCCTAGATTCACAGCTTGGCTTCACCTGGAAATCTCCAAGTCCAGCATAGGCAGCAGCCATCTCAGATTGCTTTGTAACTCAGGCACAGTGGCCCTGGAAAAAACATAGGTGGGGGCTGACCTTGACCTGTACGACCTAGGAAACCCTAGGGCCAGTATACCCAGTGGACAGCTACAGACCACACTGGAGCAACACCACCCTGCTGCTGAACAGCTGATCCTCCATGGAGGGCAGAGGTTGGTGGTCAGTGGTCACAGCCAGTCCTTGCAGCTGACTGGCCTCGTAAATCCCTCCCATTGATCTGCCAACAGCAATCAAGGCTCATCTACAAGAGAAGGGTATACTCAGCCCACAAGAAGGGTGCACCTCAAGTACCCATCTTGGGTGATAGGGCTGTGTCACTGGACCCTACAGGACACCTACTACATTAGGCCACACTATTAAGACAGAGTCAAAGCAGCTCTACCTAATACATAGAAACAAACACAGGGAGACTGCAAAAATGAGGAAGCAAAGAAACATGGCCCAAATGAAAGAACAGATCAAAACTCCAGAAGAAGAGCTAAACAAATGAAGATAAGCAATCTATCAGATGCAGAATTCAAAGCAATGATTGTAAGGATGCTCAAGGAGCTTACCGAAGACCTCAACTGTGTAAAAAAGATCCAGTCAGAAACGAAGGATACACTAATTGAAATAAAGAACAATTCACAGGGAAACAACAGTAGGGTGGATGAAACCGAGAATCAAATCAATGATTTGGAACATAAGGAAGAAAAAACAACCAATCAGAACAAGAAGAAAAAAGAATCCAAAAAAACGAGGATAGTGTAAGAAACCTCTGGGACAACTCCAACATTCACATCATAGGGTGCCAGAAGGAGAAGAGAAAGAGCAAGAAATTGAAAATCTATTTGAAAAAATAATGAAAGAAAACTTCCCTATTTTGGTGAAGGAAATACAGACATGCCAAGTCCAGAAAGTACAGAGTCCTAAACAAGATGGATGCAAAGAGCCGCACTCCAAGACACATCATAATTAAAATGCCAAAGGTTAAAGAGAGAATCTTAAAAGCAGCAAGAGAAAAGTTAGTTACCCACAGGGGAGTTTCCATAAGACTCTCAGCTGATTTCTCAAAAGAAACTTTGTAGGCTAGAAGGGATTGGGAAGAAATATTCAAAGTCAAGAAAACTAGGGACCTAGAGCCAGAACTGCTGCACCCAGCAAAAGATATCATTTAGAATCGAAGGGCAGATAAACAGCTTCCTAGAGAAAAAAAGCTAAAGGATTCATCATCAGCAAACCAGTATTATATGAAATGTTAAAGGGTCTTCTTTAAGAAGATCAAAAATATAAACAATAAAATGGCAAAAAATACAAATCTATGAACAATTGAATCTAAAAAACAAACTAAGCAAGCAAGAATAGAGACAGAATCATGGATACAGAGAGCATTTTGATGGTGTCAGATGGTGGGGTGGGGAAATGGGTAAAGAGGTGAGGGGATTAAGAAGTACAAATAGATAGTTACAGAACAGCCGTGGGGATGCAAAGTACAGTATAGGAAATGGAGCAGTCAGAGAACTTACACGCACGACCCATGGAGATGAACAACGGTGTGAGGACTGCCTGAGGGAGTTGGGGGTGCTGTGTGGAGGAGGGCAAAGAAGGAAAACTTAGGACAACTGTAATAGCATAATCAATATAATATAATTTTTTTTAAAAGCATTTAAGGCTTCAAAAAGAACATGGTAGGATATTTCAGATAAGAGGAAGGGTAACACAAAGATAAAGTTACTAATGAGAATGATATATTTGAAGAACTGTGAAGTGCTTGTTGTTAAAAGACTGCATTAGTCAGCAATATATAGGACTGACATGGTAAAAGCAGAGATAAAAATAATGCCACCTAGAGATAATATATTTCATATTGCAGAAATGAAAACTTGGCCCAAAATGGTAACAATGAGAATAAATAAGAACATAGGAGATAATTCTTGGCTGTAATTGCCAAGAAGGCTGAAAACAAAACTCATTGCCTCCAGCACACCCTCCTGGTCCAGGCGGTCTTCACTACAGGACTTCTAGTGCAACCCTCCACAGGTCGGTGGAGCCCTGCAGTGAAGACCAGAGTTAGAAGTAAGTGAAAGTTACATACAGGGTGGGGCAAAAGTAGGTCTACAGTTGTTTATATAGAAAATACAATAATAAATAAGAATAAACTGTGTTTCACATACTTAAAACTGTAAATCTTTCATCCTGCCCTGTACTTCGTTTTACTGGTATTTTTGATTATAGTTTTTAATCGAGGGAAGTTGTGGCAGGGGTGCAAAAATTAAGTACTGTTAATTAGCATGAATATACTGAGCTGTCCCATGAGTTAAGATAATAATTGTTGGCTGTGGCAAAGATTTGGGGGTTAGCCCTGGCCTGGTGGCCCAGTTGTTTGACAGGAGCACCAAAAGGCTGTGGGTTGATTCCCCAGTCCCCAGTCAGGGTGTGTACAGGAACTAGTTGATACTTTTCTCTCACAGTGATCTCTCCCCTGCTCCCCCACCCCCAAAATTAGCCCTGACAGGTGTGGCTCAGTTGGTTGGTTGATTCCCAGTCAGGGCACATGCCTGGGTTGAGTGTATTTTAATTAAATATATTTAATTTAAAAAACAGTACTAACCACTACTTCTTTCACTGACTCCTAGATAATATGAAAACACAAAGAATCACCTCCATCTTCAGGGATGGCACTAAGCACTTAATAATGAATCCCAACATATATTCACTCAAGAATCATCCATTATCACTTCATGGCTGACCTATGCCAAAGACTATTTTAGCCTCTGACAGAAAAATTGATATAGTCCTTCACCTGAAGGAACACCAATCTGGCAGGGGTGAGACAGTGTTATTCAGTCCCAACAGAGAAGAGAGAGCAACTAATTAGTTGTTCAGGGCAGGAAGAAATAACTTTTGAGCTAAATTTTGTTGAAAAGATCAATTTGGGAGCTGGGAGGAGGGGCTGTTGTGCAGAAGCAGGAATTCCAAGTAAAGGAATCAGCATGTATAAAAACAAACAGTATTAAATATCCCATTTTATACTATCCACAGTCTTTTTCTATACTCTAGAAACATTGTATATCAAATATTGTTATTTAATACTGTTGCCCTAGAGGGTAGGGCATAAATCTACAACGTAAGTAGATGTTTGAGGACTTAAAACTTAACATTGATCAAAAAACTTTCAGAAATTATCACAGACATTTAAATAGTACTATTTATTTCCTCAGAGAAATTCAGATACTCCCAGTCTTACAAATTACATAGATGATTAACTGCATAATGGAAGTATTAGCCTACAAAATCAACTGCTAAGAAATCTTTCACTTTCACTTTTAATGTGAAAGTGGAAAAGTACCCTAAGACAAAGCAGAAAAAGAACCTACTCAAAATAGGTTCATTTTCTTACTAAAGGTTCTTAACTGTTCCTAAGTTGTGAGCTCATACTCTTGATTTGTACAAAGGAATATAGAAGTCAAAAAACATTTCCAGCTTAAGCATTAACAATAAAAATAGTTGAATGTGAAGAAATAAGGATATTTTCAACAGGAGACTTTCTTGATTCCACATTACTCATTCAGAAAACTGATCCTTCCTGTCTGCATTGTGGAGGATGACCTTACCTCCTTCTAAACCAATTACAAGCAGAGATCCACCCACTTTTTGGAATAGTTTAGTGCATGACGGGATGTGTAGTTTCTTAGGGAAGCACATGCAACAATTCTAAAGTAGGAAAGAACACCTACAATCAAAAAAAAAAAAAACTCCTTTAAACTGAGCCTAACTGTCCACAATTTTCCTGCAACTCACTTCATGCTGACCCCTGTAGCCACTGAAGCACCACTCAGTTTTGAAACAGCCATTCTAACTACAGTGACATCTCCTTAAAGTTAACAGCATGGTTATATGATTGGGAAGAGTTGTTTCTAAGAGGTAATATGAGCCTAAAGATGTATAAAGACCACCTATGATATGTAATCAGTACTGCCAGTTAGCACAGGAATGCCCTGGATACAAAATCCGTCACAAGCTAAAAACAAAATTCCTTGCCTCCAGTACCTGCTTCTAATTAATTCAGGTGTCTTCACTACAGGACTTCCAGTGTAACCCTCAGCAAATCTGTGGAACCCCTGCAGTGAAGACCAGAGTTAGAAGCAAGTGAAAGTTCTACACTCTGTTTTACTGATACTTTTGAATACAGATAGTTTTTAATCAAGAGTAGTTGTGGCAGGGGTGGGAAAAATTAAGTACTGTTAATTAGCATGGATATACTGAGCTAACTCGTGCGTTAAGATAATCATAGTTTGCTGTGGTAAAGACTTGGGGTTAAAAAAACAAAACAAAACACACAACTCAAAGATTTATTACTGGGGCCAGCAGAAATCCTATTTGCTCCCATCCCATCCCCAGCTTTTTATTTTGAGTTAGCTCTATCCCAAGGAATTTACACCCTTGTTCAGTGAAATTCACCCTGGAGTATTTCTCCAACACTGATTACTTTCTCATCGGAATATTTTTGGCGTTTTTCGAAGAATCCTAAATAAAGCTGACATTTTATGCAGACTCCGAAAATTACTCTTGTTCACCTACTCTTTTTCTTTGACAGAACTCTGATGGTGCTGGGAAGTAAGGGATTAACTTAATGGAGAAAGTGTGCACCGTGCGATGGACAAAATAATTGCCTGTCCCAAAAAGCACTTACGATCATTCTGCAACCAGAGTGACCTTGGCTAGAAACCAATGGCTGCGGGGCCAGGGGCAAGAAGAAAGGAAATACCCTAGGGGCCCAGGACCCCTGCACTAGGAAAAACGTTCACTTCCAGTACAAGGCCTTGGAATACCTAGTCTCTAGAATGGAGAACATTAATACTGACTCACTCAGAAAAATACCCATCCAAGCCGGGTGAGGGGGGTGGTTAAACCCTCTACAAATAGGAAGTGCCGCAAGAGCACCGAGATAAGGATGTGTCCCCGTGTTCGAGAGGGGCCTTCGGGTTTCCTTCCCGGGTCTCGCCCCCGGGAGACCAGCATTCACTTCTTCGCCCTCGACGAGGTACCTCCACTCCCGGGGCTGGGAAATTTGCCGGCCGCAGCCGGGCCCGCTGCAACGGTGGAGGGCTCTGCGCTGCGTAGGCCCAACTGTTCTCGCGCCTTCGCCCCCGGCCCAGCCCGGCCCTCCCTCCCTCCCTCTCCCGGCTCCGTGGCCTCACCAAGGGGCGAAGAACTCGACAAGCATGAGGCCCGCAGAGCCCGTGTCGGAGACGCGACTCTCGAAGTTGTCGTCCGTGAGTTCCAGCACGTCGGAGGCAGTCACTAGGCGGGCCACGGCGAGAAGCAGCGTCGCGCCGGGGAACAGTCCTGTGCGGCGGAGGCGCATGGCGGCGAGGTGAGGTGGGGCGGCCAGCAGGGTCGGGGCTCGGCGGGGACTGCGGGAGTCGGGCCTGCGACCACGCACCCTCTGCCTGCGCTCTCGCTTCTAGCCTAGGCGGACCTGAAGCCGGAGCTCCCAACCCCCCCAGCCCGGCTCGGGCCGCAGTGTGGCAGCCGCCGATTGGCTGTGCGGCGCCTGCGTCCGGCGGGCGGGACCAGCTGGTAACCGCCGAGTGGCCGGGGCGCGGGGCGGAGCCAGGGGGGCGAGCGACGGGGCGAGCGTGCTGGGTGGTGGCCTGAGCGGGTGCTGGAGCTTGGGGGCCGGGGCCGGGGCCGGGGCCGGGTGTGGGTGTGGGTGTCCGGGTCCCCGGCGAGCCGGAACGCGGGGTGTGGGCGGGGCGGAGCAGAGCTGGAAATGGGGCGCAGTGAGGCGGGGAGCAGAGCCTGAGCGCGTCCTGCGTGGGGAGAGCTCCGGCGGCGCCGAAGGCGGAGGAGTGAAGTAAGGGCTGAGTGGGCGGAAGAGAACCTGGGCTGAGGTAGGGCCCACACGCGGGAGTTGAGAGAAGCTGGCACCCGAGAGAGCGTTGGGACCGGATGCGTTTTCAAAATGTCAGGCCGTTGCTCTTCGTCCAATTATTCTTAACTCGTTTTTTCTTTCGGGGGAACCCTCAAGCCCTCCCACTGCTCCACCAAATTGCATTGCCTGGTTCTCTCGGGCCCAGGTGGTGCCCGAATTTTTCTTTTTCCAGTCCCGGGACTCCTGCGCTTGTGGCTGCTGCTTATAATTAGAAATGCCGTCACACAAGTGAAGGTGCCTGGGCACTTAGTCAACTGCGCAATATTCTGTTACTACTCCTGTCTCTTTTTATTTCAAAAAATCTTGAGTCTTGTACAATGTGTTTGATTGTATTCTTAAGGGCAAAGAGAGCAGGAGGAGGGGATGAAAACGCCTGATCTTTGGTGCAACTCTAAGAATGAAATATGATTCTTCCATTTTCTTAGCAGACATGGCCACTTACCGCCCAGAAGGACACTTGCCACTGCCCCGAGCTGATGCCATTCGTTCTCGTCTCATTGACACTTTTTCTCTCATCGAGCATCTGCAAGGCTTGAGCCAAGCTGTGCCACGGCACACTATCCGAGAGATACTTGGTCAGCAGCCTGTTTCTTCACAAGCAGAAACTTCAAACTCTCACCACATCCTCCTAAGAATAGGAAGCAGACAATTTTAAGAGTGGGAAATTTAGGGGAGATTGATTTGCTTGCTAATTTGGAGGTTACACCAAACTTGATATTTATGTGCTGCCAAAGTGAACACACCAAACCGGATAAAAATTCTTTGAATCCAGGACATAGAACCCATGCCACTGCCCTTTAGGCCTAGGATAACTACTAGCCCTGGCTGATGTGGAAGTTTTTACCAAAGACACTTAAAACTTAAAGGGTTGAAACGGCTCCCTTTATTCTTGGGCATGGACAGTGTTGATCATAAGCAATGCATTAGCTCTTCAAACTAATATTAGTTGCCGTGAGAAGGAACAGCAAGGCAAGCCCCAGCACCAAGGGGCCTGTTATGTAACCAGTATTCCTGCCCCCAATCCTACCTGCTCTTCATGTCCCCTCAAAAACTTCTCTTTACCTACTGCCCCTTTTATATTTTTGGTGTAGATCCTTCCCATCAGAAGCAACTTATGTTGGGAGATCAACACCAGCTTGTGCGCTTCTCTATAAAGCCTCGTCATGTAGAACGGATTACGCACAGCCAGAGACTGATGAGCAGGTTTCAAGTGCGCTGCAGTCAGAGACCACCTCTTTCTTTGTGGGCTGGATGGGTCCTTGAGCGTATCCTTTCATGCCACTCATTTTTAAAAGACATTTTTATTTACTGATTTTTAGAGAGGAGGTAAGGGGGAGAGAGGGAAACAATTTGTTGTTCCACTACTTATGCATTCATTGTTCCACTTATGGTTGTTTCTTGAATGTGCCCTGACAGGAGACAGAACTCACAACCTTGGCTATCAGGAGGATGCTCTCACCAACTGAGCTACCCAGCCAGGGCCTCCTGCCACTCATTTTTAACCTCGTGGCTTTACTGTCTCTCTCACCTCATCTTCTGCCTTATGACTTTTTCTTTCCCCTTTCCAAAATCCATTTTCTCCTCATTCTGTTTCTATTCTTGTCCCTATTATTTCACCAGCATAAATCAGAAAGAACTCCACTATGTATGTTTCCTTAAGAGAAAACAGGTCCTCTCTTCACAAACTTCATCATCTTCCTCATCTTTTTGAATACAATTGTGCTGATGGTTGAAATAGGTGAGAACTGACATTAAATGAAAGAGGAAGTGGGTGGGAGTCATTTTCCCTTTAAATTGATCATTTTACATTTTTTAGTGTTATTTGAATTGTGATAGGTATAATTACATTGAGGCTCCTGGAGTAGTACTTGTGCAACTGCTAAGATCTAGAAACATTTGGAGGGCTCTCGGGAGTGCAGGAGATAAAAGGCAGTCAGACACTGGGGTGTGATAGGCTCACAGAGAACAGGAGGTGGAAAGACTAGTTACGTTTCTGTGTCAGTTTAGTCTAAATTGGTTTGAATCAGCCTTTCCTATTAGAGATATTGGTGCCCATAGGTGAGTGAGCCACTATTTACATTTTTACATGTATATTTAGAAAGATTAAGTACAAATAAAAAGCTCACAAAGTATGTCAAGTTAGGTACAAGTAAGGTATTAGATGAGCCAAAAAATGTCAAAGAGTAAATAACTCTAAAACCAATGATAAATTATATGCAATGTATTAACGATAAAAGAAATCTGGAGAATCAATGAGTTCATTTGATTATCATCTCAAACCAACTGCCCAGAAAGATAAAAGACACTAAAAATACCATTTCCTTGTTTCATCCTCACTGTTTTGGGAAAGTTTCCCCACTTTAAAATTGTCTTTTAATGCAGTTAGGTCAAAGATATTTAAATACACAACAGTAATTGATGTCATTGACCACTTCAGTGTACCTCATTTGCTTTGAAATGTTTTACTTCCTCAGCATATGGGGGAGATTTTGAACTGTGTCACTCACATTTTCTGTTTCTTGTATAACAGGCATATATTTGCCCTGTAAGGTTAGGGATATAGTGTAAAGCCTTGGAATAATAACAATACATGTACAGGATTCCCTCTGTCTAATGGACAAATCAAAAAAAGAATAGCACTAACCATTCTATTCGGTAAAATAGCTGAATATGAACTATAATCACCGTGCCAGAGGATCAGTGGATTGCCAGAGTAGGGGTTGCCTGGAAAATCATGTAAATTCTATCTTTTTAAGTACATTCTCAGGGTGGAAAGGCAGGAGGAATAATTTGTGACTAACATTTCTTTGAATGCACTAATTCATGTGATAAACATTAAAACTTGGTTTAGACTTAAAACAATTTCCCAAATCACAGGAATATTGTTACAGATAGGGAAAAATGGTTATTAACAAACAGTGTTCTAGATCAAAGCTCCCCAATTTGTTTTTGTCCTGTGGTTTTGTTTCCTAGTAATACATATATAGTCTTGAAAAGTGCCTTAGGTGTTTTAATCATTATTTTTATGTGATATAAAGAAGCAAGTTGAAATAAAAATACTTTAGCATATTAAATACTGTATTTTAATATTTATTTATTATATCATTTTAAAAGTCATAAGCAAATTTTTACTTTTGGCATTTTATAAGTGATTCTTGCTATTTTTTATTTTATTTATTTTTGTGGTCAAATTTACCAACCTTTTCATTTTCACAATACTTTTCTTTTTTGGTTTATTCTAAAAAAATATTTTCTTGATTATGCTTATACAGTTGTCCCAATTTTTCCCCCCTTTGCCTCCCTCCTCCTGGTACCCCCATTCTCTCTAGCAATCCCACCACTAAGTTCATGTCCATGGGTTGTGCATATAAATTATTCGGCTTCACATTTCCTATGCTGTTCTTAACATTTCCCTGTCTATTTTGTACCTACCAATTATGCTTCTTATTCCCTATTCCTTTTCTCCTTCTCCCCCTACGTCTTGCAGTTGATAATACTCCAAGTGATCTTCATGTGCTTTTCTCTTGCTGCTTTTAAGATTCTCTCTTTATCTTTCAACTTTGGCATTTTAATATGGTGTGTCTTGGTGTGGTCCTCTTTGGGTCCAACTTGTTTGGGACTCTGTGCTTCCTGGAATTGTATGTCTATTTCCTTCACCAAATTAGGGAAGTTTCCTTTCATTATTTTTTCAAATAAGTTTTTAATTTCTTGCTTTTTCTCTTCTGGCACCACTATGATTCAGATGTTGGTGCATTTGGAGATGTCCCAGATGCTTCTTACTCTTTTTTTTTTTTGAAATGCTATATAGATTTTATTTTATTTTATTTTTTAATTATTTTATTGTTGTTCAACTACAGCTGTCTGCATTTACCCTCCCCCCACCCCACCCCAGGCAAACCCCACCTCCCTCCCTTGCTTCCCCCCTCCCCCTTGGTTTTGTCCATGTGTCCTTTATAGTAGTTCCTGAATACCCTTGTCCCCCTTCTCCCCTTCCCCTCTGGTTACTGCCAGAATGTTCTAAATTTCAATGTCTCTGGTTCTATTTTGTTTCTCTGGTTGTATTTTGCTTGCTTACCTCACAAGTGTCTTGGCTGTGACTGATCTGAATTCCCCGGTAGCTGATCTGGCCTTGGTGCCTTCGCTCCTGAGTCCTCATACAAAATCTTTTAACATTTCATATAGTAGAGGCTGCATGATGATGTACTCCTTGAACTTGACCTTATCTGAGAAGCACTTTATCTGCCCTTCCATTCTAAATGAAAGTTTTGCTGGATAGATTATTCTTGGTTGTAGGTCGTTGCTTTTCATGATTTGAAATATTTCTCTCCAGCCCCTTCTTGCTTGAAAGTTCTCCTTTGAGAAATCTGCTGACAGTCTTATGGGGATTCCTTTGTAGGTAACTGTCTCCTTTTCTCTTGCTGCTTGCAAGATTTTCTCCTTATTCTTAATCTTGCATAATGTAATTATGATGTGCCTTGGTGTGTTCCTCTTTGGGTCCCGCTTCTTTGGGGTTCTCTGAGCTTCTTGGATTTCCAGGAAGCCTATTTCCTTTGCAAGATCTGGGAAGTTCTCCTTCATTATCTGTTCAAAAATACGTTCAATTTCTTGGTCTTCCTCTTGTCCTTCTGGCAGCCCTATGATCCGGATGTTGGGTCGTTTACAAATGTCTCTGAGGTTCCTGAGACACTCCTCATTTTTTTGAATTCTTGTTTCTTCCTTCTGGTCCACCCCATTGGTTTGAGTCTCAGCTTCCCTTTTTTACCTATTGGTTTCCTGTAAATCTTCCCCCATTATCTTTATTGTGTTCTTCATTTGTTCATTTATTTGCGTCCACCTTTCTTCCAGTTTTGTTAGCATTTTGATTACTAGCATTTTAAACTGCGCACTGATAGGTTGACTATGTCGTCATCCGTTAGTTGTAATTTATTCTGATCTTTCATTTTGGCCATTTTCATTCTTTTTATCTCAGTGCACTTGTCAGATCACCGGTGCCGGGAACCTGGGTCGCCTTTTTGGTGACGTTTCCTTTGGGGGCGGGGCCTGGGAGGGGGCAATGGCGTCTGCAGATCACCACCGGCTCCGGATCCCCCTCCACTCCCTAGTTCCCCACCGCCTTTTCCGCCAGCCTCGGCCCTGCTGGCTTCCACTGGCATCTCTGGAAACGCAGCCGGCCTGCAGGATTCACCCGTTGCTCGGGGTCGTGTTTTGTTTCGGCGCTCGTGGCGTGAGCCCCTCCGTGCAAACAGCCTCTCACTCCGCTCCCCCGCTCGCTTCTGCCCCGCTTACTGGCCTGGATGTTCGTCCTCTCCAACCTCCTGGGTGTCGGAGTTCACTTCAGTTCGTTTCTGTCCGTTCTGGTTGTATAATTTTTTGCTATTGTGTTTGTTGTTTAGACACTCTGGATGTGCGGGCGGCGAGTGCGTCCACCTACGCCACCATCTTGGCGGAAATTCCAGGCTTCTTATTCTATCCTTTTTTTTTTTTAATTCTTTTTTTCTTCTTGCTATTTTAAGATTTTATTTATTTATTTTTAGAGAGAGGGGAAGGGAAGGAGAAAGAGAGGGAGAGAAAGCAATGTATGGTTGCCTCTCACATGGCCCTCACTGGGGACCTGGCCTGCAACCCAGGCATGTGCCCTGACTGGGAATCGAACCGGGACCCTTTGGTTCCCAGCCCGTGCTCAACCCACTGAGCTACACCAGCCAGGGGCCTTCTTACTATTTTGATGGAATGTTTTTTTCTTCCTTATGTTCCAAATCGTTGATTTGGTACTCAGTTTCATCCTCTCCACTGTTGGTTCCTGTAGATTTTTCTTTATTTCACTTAACGTAACCTTCATTTCTTCCTGGGTGTTTTTTATGCTGTTGCCATACTCAGTGAGTTCTTTGAGCACCCCGATAACCAATATTTTGAACTCTGCATCTGATAGATTGGTTATCTCTGTTTCATTTAATTCTTTTTATGAAGTTTTGTTCTGTTCTTTCAAGTGGACCGTCTTTCTTTGTCTTCTCAATTTGGCAGCCTCCCTGAGTTTGTTTCTGTGTATTAGGTAGAGCTACTTTGATTCCCTGTCTTAATACTGTGGCCTATTAGAGAAGTGCGGACCTGTAAATTGTGTGGGGCAGAGCCTTAGGTGGTTGCCAGGGTGGGGCAACCTGTTTCACCACTTTGTGGCTCTGTTTTAGGGGAGGGCTCTGAGAGGGGACAATGCCTCTGCCTGGCTTCTGGTGGTTTGCCCAGGAGGAAGCTGTCTCCCAGCACTTGCTCTGTCTAGTCTCTTCACTTTCTCCCCTTATGCTACTTGTGCCCTTCCAACTGTTGCTCTGGTGCTAAATCCCAGAGGGATGGGTCTGCATGAGTCCTAAATCCATGCTGCCCCTTTAAGAGGAGTCTCCTGATAATCTGGCAGTTTCTTCCACGACCCCAACCTCCACTAGTTTTTACAGCCAGAAGTTATGGGGCTGGTGCTGGAAGCCTGGGTTGCTGAGTGGTCTGGTTTGGGGCTGGGATTGCCTACTGCCAAGGGATTCCTCCCAATTTTTATCCATCACACATGAATGTGGGAGCGTCTGTTTTGCCTCTTTGACGTGCCTCTCCTGTGGTGCCTTGCCTCTCCACCTGTCTCCATGTCTCAGCCCTTCCTACGCATCTGGACAATTGTGGCTTTTCTAAATCCTTGGTTGTTAGACTTCCATACAGCTCGATTTTCTGATGGTCTGTGTGGTTTGTTTTGTAGTCTAGTAGTAATTTTTTCTGTAAGTGTATGAGGAGACAAAGTGTGTTTATGCCTCCATCTTGACCAGAAGTCCATGCTATTTTTTTTAAAGAAAATATATGATTTATCTACAAATGAACTTTAAAATGATATTAAGTTTGACTTGGGGATCAAATATATTTTGTGTATTATATAGTTTTTAATTTAATTTTTTAAAATTGAGATATAATTTACATACAACATTAGTTTCAGGTTTATAACATTATGTATTATGTTAAATACATGTATGTTAAACTCTAGATGGAAATTTATGAGTAAGGGCATAAAAATAGTCGTTCATGTTCTTCGGGGTGGTTGAGTATGCTCATCTTCCATTAACTGCTAAGCATATCAGTCGTAGTGCATTTGCAGGCTGTCAGGTTATCCTGTTTTGAAGGGAGACATATTAAAGTTTTAACCTGTATGCCTATTTTAGTCTTAATGTTTTCTTCAATAGCATGGTACACATCCATTAAATGTATAAATGAAATGAACAGGGTTGAAAGATGAAGGCAATGAGTTAAGGAACAACAATTAGCAAATAATAGAGTTCTAGAAAGAAAGTATAGGATTCAATTTGCTTTGCAGAACAAAGTCAATTTTATAGGAGAAAGGGAAAGTTTTAAAAGCTAACAAATAAATAACCAACGATTTCTTATTATAACTCATATGCTCCATGAATCTGGCTTCTTGTTTCTGTATCCCTTATAAAGCACTCAACATCACATGGCCCTACATTTTCATTCTGTTCTCAAGGCTCATTGCCTCTTTGTGAAATCTGGGACTCAGTGGTAACAGTACAGTAGACAGGGTTAGGGCAGTTAAGAGGTGCCTTGGTGTCTCCGTGACCCCAGAGTGGGAAGGCAGTGACTTGCAACTCTTAGACATATCGATTACCAGCAGCAGGAATGAGGTGTAGCTGTTTTCCACATTAGATTTGGTCCTCCCCTGTGTGTCGCATGTTGAAGCAACAACAGTATTTAGAGAAACTCAAAGAAAAATGTACTAGCAGTGGGCACAAGTATGGTTTATAACAGACTGTGATCATTCTCTATCATTCAGCTTCCCACTTCCTTAACCTTTACTTGTCCTTTGCTCCACCCTCACAGAACTGCTTGAATCCTCTAACACCAAACTGTGGCCAATGAAGCTGACTCTGGAGGTGGCAGCTTGGTTCATCTTACTTATTTTTATCTTGGAGATCCTTCTTATGTGGCTATCCAGCTTTTTTCTCTTCTGGAAGAATGCCTGGAATGTCTTTGATTTTGTTGTTACCATATTGGTAAGGATAGATATCTTGATGATTAGTTTAGTGGGCTGGGGAATGTGTCTAGTGAATCAAAATGACAAAAGTTAAGATAATTAGATTACAAGAAGAAACAAATAGAAATGTATCTAACTTCCTTTTTTTTCCTTCTAAAACTGAAAGTCGGTCATTGTAGGAATGGCCTGGTATTGCAAGGCAGAATCTAATTGCAAAATTAACCCTAACAATAATATCTACCAGTTACTAAGCACTTAATAAGTGCCAGGTGTTCTAAGTGTTTTACAGGTGTTTTCTCATTTGAGCTCCACAAAAACCTAATGAGATAAGCACTCCATTTATCACCTTTTTATATCTGAGGAAATTGAAGTGCAGAGTTTTAAGTAATTTAGTATAGAAAGACTGAATAGGAAACAGTCACCAGAGAATGTTATTCAAAAGAGAAGGGAGGGGAGGGGAGAAAATGCAGACAATTGTAATTGAAGAACAATAAAGTAATTAAAAAAAAAAAGAGAGAGAGATGATGCCCAAGGAACTATGAAGATCAGTAATGAAGGGGCAACCGTGCATGAGTGCTTTTCGGTATATTTTACTCACAATCTGTGTATTTCCCACAGTCCCTGCTTCCTGAGGTTGTGGTGCTGGTAGGGGTAACAAAGCAGCCTGTATGGCTCCAGTTGCTGAGGATCTGCCGGGTGCTAAGGTCTCTCAAACTCTTTACACGATTCCCTCAAGTTCGAGTCATTATTTTGGCCCTGGCCAGGGCCGTCAAGGTGAATTGATGATAGCGGCAAAACCAGGTGGGCAAGGTGGATAAACATGGGAGTTATATGAAACAAGTCTGGATGGGTCAAAGAGGGCAATGAAAGACCCTGTGATATGTTATTGGATGAGAAAGTGGTGGGGTCCAGCTGCTGTGTCCTAGAGATGACTGGGCTCAGGACTGGAAGTGAGGGTTTGGTGGGGGATTGCCAGGGTGGGCTTGACTGGGCTGTAGGTGGAGATCAGCCTAGTCTGGCCCAGCTCTGACTTGAAGTCATGGCCTCTAGAGCATGACCTTCCTCTTGATGTTGCTGATCATCTTCTTCTACATTTTTGCTGTGGCCGGTGTCTACTTCTTCGAGGGTTACACTCGTTCAACTCGCCCGGACCTGAAGTACCGCATATTCTTCTCGTAGGCAGGACTGGGGGAAGCCTGGGTAGGGGGAGAGAATTTGGGTGAGAGACTGGGAAGCTGGTCCAAAGTATAGTAATATAAAAAGCATAGACTATTTTAAGGAAGTGGAATAGAACACAGGAGAGACAAAGAGAGCACAAAAGAATAGTTGTTAGTGGTATTCAATTTGATTTTCAGGATAAGGCAGCTACCAGATTTGCTCTGTTTTTATTTTTTTTAAGATTTTGTTTATTTACTTTTGGAGAGAGGAGAAGGGAGGGAGAAAAAGTGAGAAAGATACATCATTGTATGGGAAACCACACACCTCAACTAGGGACCTGGCCTGCATCCCAGGCATGTGCTCTGACTGAGAATTGAACCAGCCACCTTTTGATTTGCAGGCCAGCACTCAATCTGCTGAGCCACACCAGCCAGGGCATTGCTCTGGTTTGTCAAATTCATATGCACCCACATCAACCTTCTTTAAATAGCAGTATACTCCAGTAGTTAAGCCCTGGCTTCTAAACCTCAGTTACCCCTTTTGAAAAATGGTAGTAAGAGTGAAGGAATAAATGAGGTAATGCATTTAACACACATTGTAAGTGATAGTAAATGTTACTCTCAAACATGCTCACTGGTTTTACCCCAGTCTCTAGGTATGGGGATTATACATGCACACACCTACATTTATTCAAGAGTAAAATCCTTATAAGATCTTTGTCTAGAGAATACTGACTACCAGTAGAAAGTCAATTTGGATTCAGAGGTGATAATGTTATTTATGAATTGGAATCCAATCTTGTCAGTGCCTCTCAGCTCTCTTAGTAGTTTTGTAAAAAATGCCCTGGCTGGTGTGGCTCAGTAGATTGAGTGCCGGCCTATGAACCAAAGGGTCTCTGGTTCGATTTCCAGTCAGGACACATGCCTGGGTTGTGGGCCAGGTCCCCAACAGGGGGGCATGCGAGGGGCAACCAAACACTGATGTTTCTCTCTGTCCCTCCCTTCCCCTCTGTCTAAAAATAAATAAATAATTTTTTTAAAAAAGTATGAATGAGGAAAGTCCTAGAATTTATCCTATGTATGCCCTGATGTTTTTAACAAATTGTATATGGAAGACTAAAAAGGAAAAGTTAGATATCTTCTTGAGAGCTTTTGTGATATAGTCATTATCCTTCATTATTTGAGATCACATATTTATGTCACAAATCCATTTATTGGCTTTCAATTCATAACAACAAACTAAATAGGAATGATGTTTGCTAAATTTGTAAGTAATGTTCTGTTAGGTGAAGTCCATAGGACAGTGGAGAATAAACTTACAAAAAATGATATCATACAATTTTAAAAAATTCAGTCATTACCTATTTATTACCTACTATGCCCCAAGTACTAATGGAATAGCAATTGAAATACATAGATTATTCATAGTAGAGGAAAACCTAATAAAACAACCTCAAACTGAAGAATAATTAGCTAAAAAATTGAGTATGGTAGAAAAGAAGCCAGAGTCAGAACAAACTATAAAGAAATGCTCTTATGTTTCTTTTAGAGTGAGAATGGAAAAAAAAAAAAGTGAGAGTGAAACTGTTTCTGTGAGGTTTAGATCTGTTTTATATACACACACACCTTTTTCTTTAGGGACCTGCTAAATTCCCTAGTGACAGTGTTCATTCTCTTCACCATGGATCATTGGTATTCACTGCTTCAGGACACCTGGAAGGTGCCTGAAGTCAGCCGCACCTTCAGCAGCATCTATGTCATCCTTGCATTGTTACTTGGTTCCATTATCTTTCGAAACATCATAGTAGCCATGATGGGTAAGCATAAAAGAGGTGAAACTTGGTGGGAGGGATGGGTAGGAAGAAATTAGAGTGAAAGCTAGGGTTGGCGGATTATGGAGAGAGAGACCCTGATAGAGCAGGAAGGCTCGGGGCCTGTAATGGCTATTTCACTTGGTTTCTGCCCACCTGAGCCCTCTCCCTGGGTCTTGTCATCACTATCCCCAACTCCTCATGGCCCTTTGGGGCAGTTACTAACTTTCAGGCTATCAGGAACGACCTGAATGAGGAAATGACACAGCTGGAGGTTCAGCACAAAGCCGACATTTTCAAACGCCAGATTATCCAGAGGTCTGCTTCCCAATTTTCAACCCCAGCTTTAGTTCCCAAAGGTTTTCTGACTTCTTTCCCTATTTCTCTTCTATGGCTTTGACCCCATTTTTCCCTTTATAACAAACTTGCCCCAAAGTTAGAATGCCCCAGTTCTATAATATTGCCTGATTCTTTATCTACTATTGGGGACTCCCTACTCTTTTTCAGCCCTTTGCTACAATTTCTTCACCTCACTTAGTTTTATTTTTTTCCTTAATAAACTCCTGCTTCAGTATAACTCTCTTTACTCTTTTGTGGGTTTTTTTTTTCTTTTTGCTTTGCAGGAGACAAAACCTGTCCCCTGAGGCACTGAGGTCAAGCCTTAGCAAACTGGATACCAGGTTAGGAGTGTATTTGTGAACTGGGATGGACACACATGAAGGAGGAGAGGGTAGAAAACCAAAGACAAATATTGGCTTTGAGAGAAAATTCATTCATTCAATAACTATTGATTGCAGTTGGTTGCATGGTAGCCCCCCAAAAGATTTGCCCATGTCCTAACCCCCAGAACCCGTGAACATGACCTTACTTGGAAAAAAGGTCATTGCAGATGCAATTAAGTTAAGGACCTTGAGATGTGATTAACCTGGGTTATTCAGGTAGACCCTAAATCCAGTGACAAGGCTCCTTATCAGAGACAGAGGACATAAACATAGAGAACAGGAGAAGGAGATGTGAATATAGAGAGCGTTTGGAGTGATGCAAGCACAAGCTAGAAGAAGCCACTGAGTACCAGGCAACTAACTGCCAGAGCTAGAAGAAGCAAGGAACTCATCTCTCCTAGGGCATCCAGAGAGAAAATAGCCTTTCCAACACCTTGATTTCAGACTCTGGATTTCAGAACTGTGAGAGAATAAATTTCTGTTGTCTTAAGCTACCAAGTTTGTCATAACTTGTTAATAGCAGCCACAAGAAATTAACACATGTACCTTTTATGAAAGAGATGCTATTCTAAACTCTGAGTATTCAGTAGTGGACAAGAGAGCGGAAGGAGAAATAATCTCATCCATCCATTAAACAAATAATTACTGAATACTTTTTAGATGCTTAGGACATATCAGTGAACAAAAGAGACAGTAATACCTGCTCTCCTATAGTTTACATACTAGATAGGGAAAAGAGACAATAAATAATGAATATATTAAATTAGTATGTTAATAAGTTGAAATATAGTAAGCATTATGATAAAAATTTGGACAAATTAAGGGGGTTAGAGTATAGGGTGGGGATTGCAGATTTGTTATAATCTTAAACAAGTTAGTCAGGGTGGCCTCGTAACATTTGAGCAAAGACTTGGAGTAGGTGAGGAGGTCACTGTGGCAGGAATGTTATGGGCAGAGGGAACAGTTAGTACAAAGGTCCTAAGCCAGAAGCATGCCTGACATGTTTAAGAAACAGCAGGAAGCCGTTGTAACTGGAACAAAATGAGCAGGGGAAAAGTGATAGGAAATAAGGTCAGAGAGACAATGGGGACCCTATCCTGTAGGGCTATGGGCATCCTAGTTTGTAGGGCTGTGGGGACCATTGTAGAGACTTAGACTTTGACTCTGAATAAAATGGGGAACAGAGCAGAGCAGTGACATGAAATGCCTTACATTTAAGAAGGATTACTCTGGTTGCTGTATTGATAATAGACTGTAGAAGAACAAGGGAAGGAACAGAGAACTGAGTTAGGAAGCTATGCTGCTATCCAAGCAAGAGATGATAATGGCTCAGACCAGAATGGTACCAGTAAGAAAAGGTATTTTGAAGGTAGAGTCAACAAGATTTCTTGATGGATTGGATGTGGGGTATGAGAGGACAGTTCAGGATGACTCCAAAGTTTTGGCCTGAGCAACTGGCAGAATGGATTAGCTGAGATGGGGAAGGTTCTTGGTGGAAGAGGTATGATAGGCAAAGAGTTCAGTTTTGGTTGAATTTGAGATGTCTGTTAGGCATTTAAGTGGTGATTTGTGAGTCAAAGTTGTATATACTAGTCTGGATTGAGGTGTGAGGTCTGGACTAGATGTTTAAATTTGCATTTAGTAGGCAATTAAACTCAGATGAGATCACCAAAGGAGTGACTATAGAATCAGTGTGTCCAAACTTTTGGCATCTCCGGGCCACACTGGAAGGAGAAGAGTTGTCTTGGGCCACATATTAAATACATTATGGTATGTAATCACAAAAAAATCTCATAATATTTAAAACAAGTTCACGGTTTTGTGTGGGTTGCATTCATAGCCATCCTGGGCTGCATGTGGCCCACAGGCCGCATATTGGACACCCCGACATAGATGGAGAAGATAAAAGGACCAAGGGCTGAGCCCAGGGGCCCTCTACTATTAAAAGAGAGAATTGTATGGGGAAAGGCTGTAGTTATGGTGTAATAGGCATAGGGCTGTGGTGTGGGGAGCTAAAACTTGGCAAAATAAGGTTGGGTGTGTATTGTGGAGGCCTGAGTAAAATTGAGCACAGAAGGTATGTGGTGAGGGGCACTCATATGGATATAGTACATGGAATAATTATGGTTGGAAGTGCTTAAGCTTGGATTTTGGTCTTGTATATACAATAACCTGTATATGCAATGAGCAGTTTGGTCCTCATAACCTTAAGTCTCAGCATTAGGGGATGGCCAGGGCCTGAATCAGAATAATGAAAGCAAACCGTATCTCATAAATGTATTTCAAGCAATAACATTTCCTTTTTCACTTATAGAGATATCAGTCAACAAGCAATATCTTTGGACTTATCAGAAACATTCAAAGAAGGATCTGAAACCAGTGCCATTAAAGAGGATTTAAGAGCATCTGAGTCAAAACCAAAAGAGTCTTCGTCAAAAAAGGAAAAACGCTCATCTTCCTCTTCCTCCTTTTCCTCTTCTGAATCCAGAAAGTTGGACTCTATTGGTAAGCAGAGGGTTTCTTCCATTTGAATTCAGACGACTCTTCTCTAGGAGACATCACGATCTTAATTATATCTACTTCCCAGTTTTTTGCACAGTCTGATTTTCTGTCTTAGTTACTTTCTTTGTGCTTCTTCATTTCCTCTATACTTTTGCTTCACTTTGGGTAAGTGTGGATGTGGTTTCTTTGCCTATTGTAAAAAGTGGTCTCTTGGTGATGCACCCTTTACCCTCCTTCCTGCTTTTTATTTCCTCTTTCATCTGTACTTTTCCCCCTCCCCCCACATACCATAGGACTTATCAGTTCTTTCCCAACTTCCACAAACCTATATGTTTTTAAGAAGAATTCCTCCCTCCAGGTCAGTTGGACTGGGAGACTCATGTGCACCAGAATCTGCCTGGGCTAATGGACATGGATCAGGACGAACGTGTTGTTTGGCCTAGAGATTCACTCTTCCGATATTTTGAATTGCTAGAAAAGCTTCAATATAACCTAGAGGAGCGTAAGCGCTTGCAAGAGTTTGCAGGTATGGATTTGGGGCAGTCATAAGGACCAGGAATTAAGTACTTTGGAGTAGCATATATAACTGAGGATAAGGGGGTGGATGTTCACTATTTTGGTATCTTAGTGTCTGAATTTCCATCTCACACCTAAACAAGGCAAATCCTTGGTTTGGGATGTTACATTCTGGATTTATGTCCCAATTTCTTCTAACCTAGAGAGAACCTGGCAATTTTGCTTCTTCAGTAGGGGACGCCTAAATCCTTTCAGGTCTGAGAGCTTGTTTCCCTAGAGGAGAGTGTTCCACTTGTTGGGAATTAAGACAAGCTGGGCTCTTGCTTCTTTTGGCAGCCCGCCCTCTTTTGTACATGTGCCTTCTCTCTGAAGGCCACATTTCAGACCTGAGCAGTAGGGCCTTAGGCTCCAGATTTTGAGACTGCATCTATGATGACTGACAGCTGTTGGAATTAGACAGTGAGCAGAAAGGCCACAAGTGCCCACTACCTTCAACCCCTGAAAGAGGTTTATGAATTATAGACTTCCCTTCTTTTTAGCACCTTCTACTGTCAGCCTAGGCAGAGAGAAGTATGTTGATTTAAATAGTAGAGCTATTTTCCCTAAATTTCTCACTTGAAATTTTACCAGTTGGAGATTAAATTAGATTAATAAATCTTCCCTCTAGAAATAAAAACCAAAAGAGTTAGGGCCCCCCCTTTTTTTTTACAGTGTAATATGGATTACTGTTATCTTCCTTGTGCTTAGTTGAAATCAACTCGATGTGAAAATAACAATTAGGGAAGAGGAATATATGTTTGTGGCGGGCACAGGAGGGCACTAAGAGAAATTTATAGCATTGGAATGTAGAATTTAGAACAGGATGTCAAAGGAGACATTCACCGACTTCAAAATGTTGCCTAAGGTTAATCCTGCTCTTTCCAGTTGTCCTCAGCCTTGCCTTCCCACTTGTTCTCTGAGGAGAACAGGGTGAAACAGAAAAGGTAGCAAGGCAGCTTCTTTCATCCTCAGTAATTCATCTATGGCAAGAGTACACGTGCATATGGCCTAATTTTTTAAATTTATTTTTCAATTATAGTTGACATGCAACATATGGCTTAATTTAATGTAAAGATTTTGATTTAACATAAAAATTTGTGTGAGAAGCTGGGAAAACAGGGTCTTAAAACATTTGTATGTATTGAATATTCTTAGTTCTCCAGCCTCATAGTCTGTTTCTTTACAGTGCAGGCACTGATGAACTTTGAAGACAAGTGAAGCCGATGATGGATGGCTTTGGTATCTTTGGCAACAGACAATGAAGGGAATAGTTGGAAACGGAGAATTCAAAGTGTAAACGTTTAATAAATACTACTGATAATTGCTTAGTGGCCTGTCTCTGAGACACAGGGGATACTGAAAGGTATAAGATTAGGTGAAAAAGTTAGTTTAAATGCCAGTGTGGCCTGTGGTCCTTGGCTTTCTACACTTTCCACAGCTTCTCAGGCTGACTCTTTCCTTGACTTTGTAACTTCCTACCCCTCCTGCAAACTCTGCTTCCTCATAGAGTCCTAATTTTACCCTCTCCTTCCCTGGTGGGTACAGGCCTCTCTGGTGGGGATTTGGGGTAAGGAGATCCCAGGAACTACTGATGTCACGAATGAGAACTATTGTTTCCATTGTACAGAAACATTGCTTCTCCCATGTACCATTAACTTTTTTTTTAAATTATTTGTTGTTCAATTACAGTTGTCTGCATTTACCCTCCCCCCCACCCCACCCCAGGCAAACCCACCTCCCTCCCTTGCTTCCCCCCTCCCCCTTGGTTTTGTCCATTTATAGTTCCTAAATACCCTTGTCCCCCTTCTCCCCTTCCCCCTCCCCTCTGGTTACTGCCAGAATGTTCTAAACTTCATTGTCTCTGGGTCTATTTTGTTTCTCTGGTTGTATTTTGCTTGCTTACCTCACAAGCTTCTTGGCTGTGACTGATCTGAATTCCTCAGTAACTGATCTGGCCTCGGTGCCTTCGCTCCTGAGTCCTCATACAAAACTTTTTAACATTTCATAAAGTAGAGGCTGCATGATGATGTACTCCTTGAACTTGACCTTATCTGAGAAGCACTTTATCTGCCCTTCCATTCTAAATGACAGTTATGCTGGATAGATTATTCTTGGTTGTAGGCCCTTGCTTTTCATGATTTGAAATATCTCTCTCCAGCCCCTTCTTTCTTGGAAGGTCTCCTTTGAGAAATCCGCTGACAGTCTTATGGGGATTCCTTTGTAGGTAACTGTCTCCTTTTCTCTTGCTGCTTGTGAGATTCTTTCCTTATTCTTGACCTTGGGTAATGTAATTATGATGTGCCTTGGTGTGTTCCTCTTTGGGTCCCGCTTCTTTGGGGTTCTCTGAGCTTCTTGGATTTCCAGGAAGCCTATTTCCTTTGCAAGATCTGGGAAGTTCTCCTTCATTATCTGTTCAAAAATACGTTCAATTTCTTGGTGTTCCTCTTGTCCTTCTGGCAGCCCTATGATCCGGTTGTTGGGTCATTTACAAATGTCTCTGAGGTTCCTGAGACCCTCCTCATTTTTTTGAATTCTTGTTTCTTCCTTCTGGTCCACCCCATTGGTTTGAGATCCAACTTCCTTTTTTTCCCTATTGGTTCCCTGTAAATCTTCCTCCATTATCCTTATCGTATTCTTCATTTGTTCAATTATTTGCGTCCACCTATCTTCCAGTTTTGTTAGCATTTTTATTATAAGCATTTTAAACTGCATATCTGATAGGTTGACTATGTCGTCATCCGTTAGTTGTAATTTGTTCTGATCTTTCATTCTGGCCATTTTCATTCTTTTTATCTCGGTGCACTTGTCGGCTCACCGGTGCCTGCGACCTGGGTCGCTTTTGGATGACGTTGCCTCTGGGGGCGGGGCCTGGGAGAAAGCAATGGTGACTTCCAATCACCGAGGGCTATGGTCACTCCTCCACTCCCCAGTTCCCCACCGCCTTTTCTGCCAGACTGGGTTCTGCTGGCTGCCACTGGCCTCTCTCCGGCAGCGTCGCCGGCTTGCGGGATTCACCTGTTGTTCGGGGCCATGCCCTGTTTAGGCGCTCGCGGCATGAGTCCCTCCGTGAGAGCTGCCTCTCATTCCGCTCCTGCGCTTGGTTCTGCCCCGCTTACCACCCTGGATGTTCGTCTTCTCCTACCTCCTGGGTGTCGGACTTCCCTTCAGTTCGATTCTGGTTCGATTCTGTCCGTTCTGGTTGTTTACTTTTTCGCTACTGTGTTGTTTAGACACTCTGGATGTACGGGCAGCAAGTGCGTCCACCTACGCCGCCATCTTAGCGGAAGTCCCCATTAACTTTTTAAAAATAGGTTTTTTATTGTATTTTTTTGTGTTACCATTTATCCCTCTTATATCCTCTTCCACCTCTCCCCTTCCCTCATCCACAATCACCACACTGTTGTCCATGTCCATGAGTTCTTTTTCTTTTTTTCTCAATCATGCCACCCCAATGCCCCTCACCTGAGCCCAGAGCCGTCAGTCTGTTCTTCATCTATGAGTCCGTCTCTATTTTGCTTGTTAGTTCAGTTTGTTCATTAGATTCCATATATGAGTGAAATCATACGGTATTTGTCTTTCTCTGACTGGCTTATTTCACTTGACACAATGTTCTCCATGTCCATCCATGCTGTTGCAAAGGATAAAATTTTCTTCTTTTTCATGGCCAAGTAATATTTCATTGTATAAATGTACCATAGCTCTTTTATCCACTCATTTACTGATGGACACTTGGGCTGCTTCCAAATCTTAGCAATCGTAAATTACACTCCAGTGAACATAGTGGTGCTTATGTTCTTTTAAATTAGTGTTTTAAGTTCCTTCAGATATATTCCCAGAAGTGGGATAGCTGGGTTGAAAGGCAGATTTATTATTTTTTAAAGGATTTTATTTATTTTTAGAGAGAAGGGAAGGAAAGGGGAAAGAGAGTTAGAGAAACATCAATGTGTGATTACCTCTCACATGCCCCAATAAGGACTGGGTACCTGGCCTGCAACCCAGGCATGTGCCCTGACTTGGAATTGAACCGGTGACCTTTTGGTTCACAGGCTAGCACTCAATCCACTGAGCCACACCAGCCAGAGAAGCTGTACAAAAACTTTTTAGTTTGATGTAGTCCTATTTGTTTATTTTTTCTTTTCTTTTGTTTGCCTGGGGAGATATATCCAATAAAATATTGCTACGAGCAATGTCCGATATTTTGCTGCCTATGTTTTCTTCTACAGTTTCTATGGTTTGGGGTCTAACATTTAAGTCTTTGATCCACTTTGAATTTATTCTTGTGTGTGGTGTAAGAAGGTGGTCTAGTTTCATTTTTCTGCATGTATCTGTCCAGTTATCCCAATACCACTTATTAAATAACTATTTTTATTCAATTGTATGTGCTTGCTTCCTCTGTCAAATATTACTTGACTATGAAGGTATGGGTTTATTTCTGGGCTCTTTATTCTTTTCCATTGATCTATGTGTTTGTTTTTATGAAAAGGCAGTCCCATTTTTAATTTTTTGAGGAAACTCCACACTGTTTCCCAACTTTTTTTTTATTATTAGAGTTTTTAAAATTATTTATTTTTAGAGAGTGGAGAAGGGAGGGAGAGAAGCATCAATGTGTGGTTGCCTCTCACATGCTCCCAACTGGGGACCTGGCCTGCAACCAGGCATGTGCCCTGACTGGGAATTGAACCGGCAACCCTTTGGTTTTCCAGCCAGCATTCAATCCACTGAGCCACACCAGCCAGGGCATTATTATTGGATTTTTTAAAAAATACTTTATTACTATTATTATTTTTTTCATTAAATACACATTTTAAAAAAAGATTTTATTTTTTTTAGACAGAAGGGAAGGGAGGGAGAAAGAGAGGGAGAGCAACATCAATGTGTGGTTGCCTCTCGCGTGGCCCCCACTGGGGACCTGGCCCGCAGCCCAGGCATGTGCCCTGACTGGGAATTGAAGCAGCGACCCTTTGGTTCACAGCCCACACTCAATCCAGCCAGGGCTTATTATTGGATTTTTTAGAGAGAGAGACAGAGAGAGAAACAGTGATTTGTTGTTCTACTTACTTACGCATTCGTTGGTTGATTCTTGTATGTGCCCTGAGTAGGGCTCAAACCAACAAACTTGGCATATCAAGACAGCAGTCTAACCACCCTGGCTGGTGTGGCTCAGTGGATTGAGTGCTGGCCTATATGAACCAAAGAGTCACCAGTTAAATTCCCAATCAGGGTACATGCCTGGGTTATGGGCCAGGTCACCAGTGGGGGGTGCATGAGAGGCCACCACACGTTGATGTTTCTCTCCCTCTCTTCCCCTCTCTCTAAAGATAAATAAATAAAATCTTAAAGAAAAAAAAAAGACAACACTCTAACCAACTGAACTACCTGGCTAGGGTCTGCGTACCGTTAACTTAAATATTGTTTTCATCTGTTTCTGGGCCAGAAGAGAGTCCCTTATTTTATTTCCTTGCCATTGCTCAGAGCAGCGATTCCACTGTGTAGAAGTGTTCAAATCAATATATGCCCCACAGATTTTAGCATTAGGAGGGACTTCAGAGTTTATCTCCCATCAGAACAGGAACATGTTTTGGAACATCATTAAAAGGGGGATTATCCAGATGATGCTTAATGTCTCTAGTTGCAGGGAATCCCATTCCATTGTTGGATGGCTCATCTTTAGAAATTATTATTATTAAAATTCTATCACTTTTTGAGTGGTTAACTCATACATACATACAAAACATTGAATTGTACACTTTAAAATGGTGAATTTATGTTATGTAAATTATATCTCATTTTTTAAAATGAATAAAGATTATCTAAAACCAAAAACCAACATTATGTTTCAAGGAAAAGCATCGTAGTCATTCCCCATAAAATGAAAACAAAAATGTTTCTAAAACAAATGTCACTATATAATTTTTATTAAATATCTTGTTATAAGAAATACAGCATAAATATTTGAAAAGAAAAACTAAAACTACTATTCTTAGACACAACTGTATACCTAGAAATCCCAAAGGAGTCAGCTGGAATTAGAGATAACAAAGGATTTCCATTAAGTACAAGTAGAAGGAAAGAGAGCTGGCAGCAGATGTCTGGGGAACAGGAACAATGAAGGGATAGGAGGATGAAGAAGAGCCACCAAAGGAGCCTGAGAGGGAACGCTGAAGACACAGGAGGATAATCATCTAGAGTGCTGTCCCTAGAGCCAACATAGAATTTCAAGAAAGTAATCGTCCAGTAAGTTCTGTATTGGAGAATCCATTGAACCTGGCAATCAGAATACAATAAACAATAAAACAGTAAGGAAGCATTATTTAAAAAATCTTACATATGCAATTCACAAGAAAGTTGCTCTTTGAGTAGCTTTCTTCAAAGTTACTCAAAGAGCAACCAACTTGTCTGAGAACCAGCAGAACTGGCTTCACCTGGTAACTTGTTAAATGTGACGAATCTCAGGCCCCATCCTCAGGGCCACTGAATCAGGTTTTACACATGCATATTTGTTTCAATCTGCTTTATAGGCCTTTGATGATTGATCCCCTCCTGACTTTCTGTAGCTGACCTTGAATGAATGGTCTATGCAGCCTGCCTGCCTCATTCTTTAACTCCCTCCTTAATGAAAATGAAAATTTCCCTTCCTTAATGAAAATTTTAAAAGCAGCAAGAGAAAAATAGAGAGTTGCCTGCAAAGAAATTTTCATAAGACTATCAGCTGATTTCTCAAAAGAAACCTTCCAGGCAAGAAGGGGCTGGAAAGAGTATTCCAAGTCATGAAAAGCAAGGACCTAAATCAAGATTACTCTATCCAGCAAAGCTATCATTTAAAATGGAAGGGCAGATAAAGTGCTTCCAAGATAAGGTCAAGTTAAAAGAGTTCATCATTACCAAGCCCTTATTATATGAAATGTTAAAGGAACTTATCTAAGAAAAAGAAGGAGATCAAAACTATGAACAGTAAAATGACAACAAACTCACAACTATCAACAACTGAACCTAAAAAACAAAAACTAAGCAAACAACTAGAATAGGAACAGAATCACAGAAATGGAGATCACATGGAGGGTTATCAGCAGGGATGGGGGGAGGAGAATGGGAGAAAAGGTTCAGGGAATAAGAAGCATAAATGATAGGTACAAAATAGATAGGGGGAGGTTAAGAATAGCATAGGAAATGGAGAAGCCAAAGAACTTACGTGTTACCCATGGACATGATATAAGGAGAGGGGAGCTGCTGGAGGGAGGGGAGTGCAGGATGGAGGGAATAAAGGTGAGAAAAAAGTGGGGCAACTGTAATAGCATAATCAATAAAGTATACTTTAAAAAAGAAGGAAAGTACAGACTTTATTAGGATTTCACGTGTTTTCTACTAAGACTTTAGTAGGATTTCACTTGTTTTCCTACTAATGTCCTTTTTCTATCCTAGGACCACATATAAGATATGACATTGAATTTAGTTATTACTTCTCCTTAGTCTCCTCTAGTTGCAACAGTTGCCTTTGTCTTTCCTTATCTTTTACAACCTTGACATGTTTGAAGATTTCTGGTCAGGTATTTTGTAGAGCGTCCCTCAATTTGGGTTCATCTGATGCTTTCTCATGATTACATTGTGATCATGAATTTTTAGAAGAATACCAAGAGGCGAAGTGCCCCTCTCAGCACATCCTCTGAGCTGAGAGGTACATAATAGTGACACGTCTTATAACTGGCGATGTTAAGCTTGGTCCCTTAGTTAAGGTGATGTCAACCAAGTTTCTCCACTGTGAAGGTAACTATTTTTCCCTTTATAATTAATATATACTTGGGAGGAGACATTGTGAAGTTATGCAAATATCTTGTCTCTCCTTACACTTTACCCCACTAATTTCAGCATTCAGTGGTGGGTCTCATTTGTAGTAATTACCACTGTGGTGTTCTATTTCTCTCACACCTCCCACATTTATTAGTTGGAATTCTTTTGTAAAGAACTGTCCCTTCTCTTACATGAACATTGAAAGTCTTTGAGTGGAAGCCACAAGCTCATCACCACGGTATAGTTCTTAGCCCTTATGTGTGGAGTAGTATTAATTACTTTTTTAAACAAATTTTTTGTTTAATATTATGTACCAGTACCTGTGTTATGCACTTGGGGTACAACAAGGTGTAGTTTCTGCTTGAGGGCTTTTAGTCTAGTGTAAGATGATACTTATGAGGGGGACCCCAAAACTCTTGGAATTTATTTATAAAAAATTGTGTACTTATTCTGTGCCCTGGCTGGTGTAGCTCAGTGGATTGAGCACGGGCTGGGAACCAAAAGGTCCCTGGTTCGATTCCCAGTCAGGGCACATGCCTAGGTTGCAGGCCAGGTCCCCAGTGAGGGCCATGTGAGAGGCAACCATACATTGCTGTTTCTCTCCCTCTCTTTCTCCCTCCCTTCCCCTCTCTCTGAAAATAAATAAATAAAGTCTTTTAAAAAAAATTGTGTACTTATTCTTACATGTTTAAACTTCAGTCACCTTCAAAGTACTCTCCTTTTGATGCAATACACCTACCAAGATGGTTTTTCCACTGCTCAAAACAGTTTTGGAGCTTGTCAATTTTGATGCCTTTTAGTGCTTCTGCTGTCTTTTGTTTCACTTCTTCCAAATTGGCAAAATGTTTCCCTTTGAGGAGTTTTTTCATCTGGGAAACAAAAAACAGTTGCTCAGGCATGATCCGGTGAATAGGGAGGGTGGGGCATGGGGGGGTCATGCCGTTTTTGGTCAAAAACTGCTACACACGCAACTTGGTGTGGACAGATGCACTTGTAAGTCACCCATCATGAAACGGGCAAATGCATTGAAAGAGTCCTTAAATTTTTTTTTCACTGAAGCCAAATTCAGCCTCTCACAACAATGCCAGCTGGTACACTGACGCAGATGGGTTCATAGAACACTCACCTAGTGGGGGAAGCCTGTACTGCAAGGGGCCCACCCTCCAGAAGATAATTCTAGGGGGTTTGGGGGGCCCCCCTTGTATGTTTCGGTATTGAAGACTAGGTAGATTCCTCTGAGTAGCATATGACCTTACAAAAGCCTTTATAGGACCAAATAAGAATACTTATCCGACTGGTCTGTCTCCCTATTTTTCATCGTCTCCTCAGTGAGGACAAACTGGGCTTCCTCCCCTCAATGTCTGTGTCTATCCCTCAACACCTCTAACTAGAGGTCTTCGCTAGTTTACTTTCTTCCCTGAAATCTCACACAAGTTTCTCTTGTTGGCCAACCATACAGGGAACCCTACAGGGAAAGGAATTCTGGGAAATTCACTCCAATTTAGCTAAACTAACAAAGTTCAAAACCACCACGGCTCATTTTGACCATTGCACCATTATGGAAATGTTCTTTAGCTTCATGACACAACTGTCGTCTTCAAGTGTTCCACTGGATTGCTTCTCTTTCACTTTTTTGCTAGGCATCTTCTCCCTAAGCTTTAAATGTGTGGTCCTCAGTCATTTTTGCTTCATATTCTACAAACTCTGTATTTCATCCACTTTTATTGTTTCAACTACTATCTGTACACTATGCCTTCCAATTCCATTCTCAGTCCAGACCTCTCTTAGAGACTCCAGGGGAAAATATTCAGTTGTCTGTCCTCAGGCACTTCATTTGTACTATGTCAACACTGAACTCACTACTGTCCCTTTAAACCTACTTTTCCTCTTCTAATCCCAGCAGGGACTGACAAGTAATTGAGAGAGTCCTCAATCATCCTCTCCCCACTCAACTATTTTTTCTAAAGTCCTTTCACTTAAGCTACCATTTCTTGTATCAGGTTTTTTTTATTTTTATTGATTAAGATTCTTTTAGTTAAAAAAAATCATCTTGAGCTAGTTTAATCATAGTAGTAGTAACATTTACTGGATGTATACAAGTGCCTGCCAAAGCATAGACATTTTATAATACAAGGGATTAAACATAATTAGATGGATGGGTAATATTTATTTTACAGATGAGCGAATTACAGAAATTTATCCTGATTCTAGAGCTAAAAAATAATAAAATAGAAACCTAGACTTCAGAGGTCTAATATCAAATTGCAAACATAGTATAAAAGTGTCTTAATCAGGAGAGTCAAAGGCTATACTTCAAAAACAAATGAACCTTGAACCCTTGGTGGTTTTACACAAGGAAGGTATATTTCTCACTTATGAAGATTCCAATACCGATTGGACAACTCTTCAAGGCAACTACTGTTGATTCTTGTTATTCTCAGTAGGTATGTTCTATAACGTGACTGCAAACACTGAGTTAGAAAACACTGAGCTATGGCTCCTAGGGGAAGTACAGGGTTAGGTTCCTGTGGGCCTCTGCTCACAACATCTTCATCAGCTGACGGATGTATAACCTTGTTCTATGTATTGTGTTTTGTGTAAGGTGTTTCTGTTTGATGGCACTTTATTTAGTACATGTTGTTGATTCATTAGCATTGACCTCTCTGTCAACAACAGCACTGTAACTCATGTCTGAACGAAGCTTCTCTAACACATGTATTTTCTTCCTAAGGCACATCACAGTGTTCCTGTGCTTATGAACACTAGAAAGCACTTTAGCACTAAGCATATGGAGCATTTTAAACAGTTAAATCACCAACAAATAACACAAAAATGCAAAAATTGTGGCACTAAATAGACCGTGAAAAGGACATTTAATTTACAGTATGAGAAGGGGGAGTATTGCCTTGATCAACCATGACTGGGAATGTGCACATGGGGTGGTTCAAATTTTTCACCACTTTGCACATGCCTGTGAATAATTGTGAAAATGACACAAGTATTGATTTTTAGGTTACAAGTAAATTTTAGTGAGTAGGAAAATTCACAAATATAGAACTTACAAATAATGAGAATTGGCTGTAAATGCTCTGTGATAATTTGGAGCTTCAGGTTACTGGGCCTTGTGACACTGCCATCTCAACATGCACTTTCTTCATTACTTCAACAGGAAAGAGATGGTTGGATGGTCATTCAGTAGCTCTTAAATTTTTTGGTCATTCACTAGCCATTGGCTGAAGCTAATAAGTTGACCTCACCTAACTGCAAGAGACCTGGGAAATGTGGAGAATGCTTGAATATCTTGTGAGTAATATATATTTCAATTACAAAAGTACACTGAAAAGAAAAAGAAGAAAAAGTACACTGAAAAGAGAGAAAAATAACTGTATTTTACAAAGGGAGGCATCTATTCTTGTCAGATAGAGTGCCCTCTGGGAGGTTTTGGGAGAGGGAGGATGTTTCAGATTTCTTATCTCTTTTGGCTCCTCCCAGGTATCTTTATTAAAATTGCCAGATCAGAGAGCCTTCCAATCATACCACCAATGTTATCCATTCCACTTTGGCAAGACACATGATTCATTTCTTGTTCTGGACCCCTGTAATTTCAGTTTGTTGGTTCTGTTTTTTCTCTTTCCATTTGATCATCCATAGATTGAAACTTGTCTCTATCTTTCTTGAACCTTACTTACTAAACTGCTTATATGGATTAGCCTGAAGTATTTGCTATAAACTCAAAGCACTTTGCCCCCAGTTGGCACATAGTCTGAAACCTTGGCAGACAACAGGATTTCTTAACAAACCACTTGTTACATCATCAGGTGAGCTGCCAAGAATTTCCTTTCTTGGGTTGAGGGAGTCCTGAGTCCTCATTGCTCCTCTCTCTGCTTGACTCAGCTAGCTCCATACTTGTTTTAAAGGTCTTTCACTCAAGACACTACTTCTTGGTAAAAATTTCTTTATTAATTAAGACTCAATATAAAAGATTTCATATTGAGCTAGTCTAATAATAATAGTAGTAACATTCAGTGCATTCTTACTCTGTATTAGTGCCTGGTACATGATAGGTGCTTACTCTTTGTTGAATGAATGTTAGACACTTTGCTAAATCTTTAAATGCATTAAGTTAAAAACATTTTTAATATTTTATTGATTATGCTATTACAGTAGGTCCAATTCTTCTCTGTTTGCCTCCCTCTACCCAGCAACACCCACTCCTTCAGGCAATTCCCACACCATTGTTCATGTCCATGGGTCATGTGTAGGTTCTTTGGCCACTCCATTTCCTATACTGTACTTTACATACCAATGGCTATTTTGTAACTACCTATTTGTACTTCTTAATCCCCTCACCTCTTCACCTATTCCCCCATAATCCCCTCCCATCTGACAACCTTCAAAACCCTCTGTATTCATGATTCTGTTTCTGTTCTTCTTGTTTGCTTACTTTGTTTTCAGACTCAATTGTTCATAGATTTGTATTTATTGCCATTTTATTGTTCATGGTTTGTTTTTTTTTAAGGGCTGTATCCAAGGTTCCTTAAGGCAACCCATACTATCAACAGGCTGCATACACTACCAAGGATGCTACTGTTTGCAGACATCACACACCAGGCCTCCATGGGTAAAAGAGCTCGGTGGGCTTAATTGGCTGCAGTTTTTGTTCATAGTTTTGATCTTTTTCTGCTTCTTAAATAAGTCCCTTTAACATTTCATATAACAGTGGTATGGTGGTGATGAACTCCTTTAGTTTGTCCTTGTCTTGGAAGCTCTCTATCTGCCCTTGATTATAAATGACAGTTTTGCTGGGTAGAGCAATCTTGGTTGTAGATCCCTGCTTTTCATGACTTTGAATTTTTCTTGCCAATCCCTTCTAGTCTGCAAAGTTTCTTTTGAGAAATCAGCTGACAGTCTTATGGGAACTCCCCTGTAGGTAGCTAACTGCTTCTCTCTTACTGCTTTTAAGATTCTGTCTTTATCTTTAACCTTGGCATTTTAATTATGATGTGTCTTGGTGTGGTCCTTGTTGGATTCAACTTGTTTGGGACTCTCTGTGCTTCCTGGACTTGTGTGTCTATTTCCTTTGCCAAATTAGGGAAGTTTTCTTCCATTATGCTTTTAAAGATTTCATTTATTTATTTTCAGAGAGAGGGGAAGGGAGGGAGAAGGAGAGGGAGAGAAACATCAATGTGTTGATGAGTGTGAAAGATACATTGATCAGTTGCCTCTCACAGGCCCCTAACTGGGGATCTGGCCTGCAATCCAGGCATGTGCCCTGATTGGGAATTGAACTGGTGACCTTACAGTTTTTAGTCCAGCACTCAATCCACTGAGCCACACCAGGGCTGGATTCCTTTTTCTTGTTGTCTTTCTGATTGCTTGTTTTTTGCTTCCTTATGTACCAAATCACTGATTTGATTCTCTGCTTCATCCACTCTACTGCTATTTCCCTGTAAAATGTTCTTTATTTCTATTAGTGAATCCTTCATTTCTAACTGGATCTTTTTTATGCTTTTGAAGTCCTTACCATATTCCTCGGGCATTTTTATTACCAGTGTTTTGAACTCCGTGCTTATCTCCTTTTTGTCTAGTTTTTTTTTTTTTTTTTTTTCTGGAATTTTGATCTTTTCTTTCATTTGGGCCATGTTTCTTTGTCTCCTCATTTTGGCAGTCTCCCTGTGTTTGTTTCTGTGGATTAGGTAGAGCTGCTTTGACTCTGTGTCTTGGTAGTGTGTCCTAATGTAGTAGGGTCCAGTGGCACAGCCTCCCTATTATCCAAGCTGGGTACTTGAGGTGCACCATTCTTGTGGGATAAGTATACCCACCTCTTGTGGTTGAGCCTTAATTGCTGTTGGTGGGTCAACAGGAGGAATTTACCCAGGCCACTCAGGTGTAAGGACTGGCTGTGACCACTGACCACCAACCTCCACCCTCCATGGAAGATCAGCTGTTCAGGGATAGGGTGGTGGTGCTCCAACGTGGCCTGTAGCTGTCCACTGGGTGCACAGGCTCTGGGGTTTCCCAGGTGGTACAGGCCAAGGTCAGCCCCTACCTGTGTTTTGCCCACGGCCACTCTGCATTGCTACAAAGCAATCTGAGATGGCTGCTACTTGTGCTGGGCTTGGAGATTCCCAGCTGAAGCCAAACTGTGAATCTAGCCTGGCTGTTGCTAGTGGCATGCCGGGGTCACTTAGCAAGAGGTATGAGGATTGGGGGCTTACTGAGGCCAGCTGTTGCTTGTCTGAGAGGATTTAGAGGTTGTGAAGCTTGAGCTCAAGACCAGCCATTCATATGCAAAAATCTGTTAACAGCTTGGGTGGGCCAGTAGGTTGGGTGGGACAGAGTCTCAGGTGATCTCCAAGGTGGGGCAAATTGTGTTATCCAGGTTGATGGAGTCTCAGATATGGCACCCGCCTGCTGGGTCTATCACAATGTCGGGGGGGGGGGGGATGGTTCAGAAAAGAGTCAATGGCCTCTGCCCACCTTTCTGTAAGGGAAAAAGCTGTCCCCCAGCTCTTGCTTTGATGCCAGACACTTTACTTCCTCTCCATATGCAACTGGTGTTGTTCAAGCTACTACTCCAGTGCTGGAGCTCAGACGGAGTGAGTCTGAATGAGTCCATGTGTGGGTTCTTTAAGAGTAACTGCTTGGGACTCCAGAAGTTTCTTCCACTGGCTCAATCCCCACTGGTTTTTGCAGCCAGAAGTTATGGGGACTTATCTTCCTGGCACTGGAATCCTGGGCTGGGGTTCCTGGTGTGGGCCTGGGATACCTCGCTCCCAAGAAATCTCTCCCAATTGTTATCCACCACACATGGATATGGGATCCGCCAGTCCCACATCTCTGTCCCTCCTACCAGTCTGGGAAGATGTGGTTGCTTCAATTCTCTAGTTGTTAGACTTTCTTTCAACTTCATTTCTGCTGGTTCTGATTGATGTGGTTGTGCAAGGAGGCAAGCCATGTTTATCTATGCTACCATCTTGACCATAAGTTCCTACAATTTAAAAAAAAAATTTATTGGTTTTTAGTGGGAGAGAGTACATGAATTATTTAAATTAATTCTCATGACTCTATACTAGTATTTCTCCTTTTTACAGAAAAAAAAAGTTACACAGAGAAGGTCAGAAACCACCTAGGACACACAGCTAGTAAATATTGGACCCAGAATTTGAATCTAGGCCATCTCATTTTTTGCTACTATATTAGAGAAAAAGGAGACTTTATTATGAGAGTTTTTATAGAACCAAGTGCAGAAACTCATGTGGATTGCAGGATGGGCTGGAACCAGGAGCTAGAGAGCTGTTGGGAGCCCAGGCAATATTCTTCCTCTGACTATCCTCTCGGCTTCTCAGACTAGATGTGGTACCTTTGATAGGAAAAGGGAAAATATTGGTAAATTGAAGCAATAGATCATTTCACTGGTCCCAACTTTTGGCTCTCCTTGGAAAATCCTAGCACTGCCCTCAACTCCTTCTGCAGCCTGGGCCAACTCATTCCATTTCTTTGGGCATTAATTTCCTCATTTATAAAATGAGAAGTTTTTATTGGAGGATTCCTCAGTTCCCTTCCAGCCCTAAAATTCTATGCTCCTAAGTGAACCTTCTAGGGCAGAGGTGCATTAATAATGGATTTGAAGGTGTAGGTTTGGGGAATAAAATAGAAGAGGGTTTTAAAGAAAGAGGGACAAACTGATGGTTTGAAGGGAGCCACAGCATTGAATTACTGTTTAGACCTCGTATCAAGTAAAGACCTTTGGGGATATATAAATGGAGGACAGAAAAGACTTCTCATCCTGACACAAGACCAGGTTATTTTGAGTGAGGTCTCTCTGATCTATGGCCAGTTCCCTCTCTCTCTCTCTCTGTCTTTGTGTGTGTGTGTGTCTCTCTCTCCCCACCTCTCTCTCCCCTGCTCCTCCCCTCAGCCCCCTTGCACAGTGGTTTAATCTGGTTTATCTCTTTTCTCAGCCCAGAATTTTCTTTAGGGCTTTTACTTAGGTCCCAGTAAGAGAGCCAGCAAGCAAACCCAAACATTTGAATGGCCTAGGGAACAAATCTCGAAACAACTGACTGGGTCTATTTCCTTATCCATGAGATGAGGGGCTTGGTCTGTGTGCTCCCTGAAGCCCCACCCAGCTCTTCACATTATATGGTTCTGGGTACTGAATCAAAAGCAGGCCTCCTCTTCCTGAATGCTCCATGCTTGGACCAGAACTTGTCTCCATTCCTCTTCTCTGTTTACACCTGGTTTTCAAGTTCCTTTCTCCTGCATTCCCCTTCTTCCTCAATTCCCTCAGATCCTACTTGCTTTTTTAGTTCCTTCGAACCCTCTTTATTTTCTTATGTTTTTCTGCAAAGACCCCAGATTACACCCTGGGTCTCCAATTTTCCATCTCCACGTCTGTCTACTCCTATTTGCATTCTGGCTCCTAACTGAAGCTATCCTCTTGGGTTCCTCCAAGGCCCCCCTGGGATCCCCTATCATTTGTTCCTCTCACAGAAGCACACCTTTCTCCAAAGTCAAAGGATCAGGTATTCAGTGGCTCAGGTGACAAACCTGCTGTCAGGTTACAGATATTGTTTCCTGAAAGACCACACTACAGTGTCAGTGGAGACTCAGGCTGCCTGTAGTGCCCTGCCCTTACCTGGCTATCCCACACAAGGTGAGAATAACTAGAATTCACCTCTAGTACCAGTGCTCACCTGGAAACATGGCTCTGAGCCCCTGGCCCCTGCTGCTGCTGCTGCTGCTGCTACTGTCCTGTACAGGTGAGAGAAACAGTGAGCAGCACTGGGGATGAAGGGGAAGGTTGCTAGAAAGAGACTTAAGAATGTGGAGATTACCTGTTTAGGTAGAAGATACAGAAAGGGGCAAGGAAAGGGGGCAGGGACTGGAACTAAGGGAGAAAATGACAGTTAAGAAAGCAAGCCAAGACAATGTAGGGTGATGAGAGGGACCCAGCTCCCTATCCCCTTCATCTCATCTTTAGATCCAGGCTGGGACTGGGCTCCTGGGCAGGGCTGAGTTTGGGTTTTAGGACCTTCCTCTGTAGTGACCTCCAGTTTCTCTTCTTACAGTGACTCTGGCCCCTATTGGGCCTCAGTCCCTGGACCCTGGTCTCTCCCTCCTGAAGTCATTGCTCTCCACTCTGGACCTGGCTTCCCGGGGGTCCCTCAGCCACTCACAGTTCTCTGCATTCTTGGCCAACATTTCTTCTTCTTTTGAACCTGGGAGAATGGGGGATGGACCGGTGGGAGAGCCACCACCTCCCCAGCCCCCTGCCCTCCGGCTCCATGATTTCCTAGTGACACTGAGAGGTAGCCAGGACTGGGAGCCAATGCTAGGGCTGCTAGGGGATGTGCTGGCACTGCTGGGACAGGAGCAGACCCCCCGGGAATTCCTGGGGCACCAGGCAGGTGTGCTGAGTGGACTCGCAGAGGTGCTACTGGGAGCCTTAGTTCCTGGGGGACCCCCTATGCCTACCCGACCCCCATGCACCCGCGATGGGCCCTCTGACTGCATCCTGGTGGCCGACTGGCTGCCTTCCCTGCTGCTGTTGTTAGAGGGCACACGCTGGCAGACCCTGGTGCAGCTGCAGCCCACTATGGAGCCCACCAACGTCACAGGCCTTGATGGGAGGGAGCCAGCCCCCCACTTTTTACAGGGTCTGTTGGGTTTGCTCATCCCAATGGGGGAACTGGTCTCTGAGGAGGCTCTTTGGGGAGGTCTGCTGCGCACAGTGGGGGCCCCCCTCTATGCTGCCTTCCAGGAGGGGCTGCTCCGTGTCACTGACTCCCTGCAGGATGAGGTCTTTTCCATTCTGGGGCAACCAGAGCCTGATGCCAATGGGAAGTGCCAGGCAGGTGAGTGCTTCTGGGGCCAGGGCTGGGCTATGGCAGGGCAAGAAGGGGTGAGTCTGGGGTAGTCCTCTTTCTTACTCTTTCCCTCCTAGGCAACCTACAGCAGCTGCTGTTGTGGTAAGTAGCAGGAGAGGAGTTCTGGGGACTGGGCTTGGGAAGTCATCAGCTCCTAGCATGGAAGAGGAAGCTGACAATTTGGTGGTTTTGGTGGTTTTAGAGTATGACCGTTTGGGTTGGTGTCCCAGCTCTACTTCTTTCTAGCCATGTGACCTTGGGCAGGTCACATTCTCATTCCATGCCTCAGTTTCCCCAATCATAAAATATGGATAATATTAGCTACTTAGCAGAGTTGTTCCAGGAGATTAAATGAATTGATACTGTATGTGTAAATCACATAGACCAGTTCCTGGCACATAGTGCTTAATAAATGTTAGCTAATAAAGATAGAGCGTGGAAAAAAAAGGACAAGACCAGATTCTCCACCTTTACTATTGCAGTATAGCAGTGCCAGAGCACAACTGGAAATGTTCAGTTGTGCAGATTTACTGATATGAGGCCAACCAAGGATTATGTTTAAGCTACCCAAACGCATATGAAAAAGGAAGAAGAGGGGGCCAGGTAGACAGAGGGCCTCCGACCGGGCTTCTCCTAGGTGATTTTATGCCTCGGCAGGACAGATTTCTCCTTTTCCCCTGCATCCCAGGATTTAAAATAGTAACACCTACCCTCCAGGGACCTCAAGTTTGGAAAAGCCTATGCTTGCCACCACCCCCTGCAGGGCTCTGGGCCAGGGTCAGACTCTTCAAATGGAGGAAATGTAAACTAACCAGATCCTACCTACTCCTCCCTTGCACTCAGGGGCGTCCGGCACAACCTTTCCTGGGATGTCCAGGCGCTGGGCTTTCTGTCTGGATCACCACCCCCACCCCCTGCCCTCCTCCACTGCCTGAGCACTGGTGTGCCTCTGCCCAGGACTTCCCAGCCCTCAGCCCACATCAGCCCTCGCCAACGGCGAGCCATCTCTGTGGAGGCCCTCTGCGAGAACCACTCAGGCCCGGGACCACCCTACAGCATTTCCAACTTCTCCATCCACTTGCTCTGCCAGCTCACCAGGCCTGCCACCCCGCAGCCCCCTCCCAGCATCACTGCCATCTGCCAGACAGCTGTGTGGTATGCAGTCTCATGGGCACCAGGTGCCCAAGGCTGGCTACAGGCCTGCCATGACCAGTTTCCTGACCAGTTCCTAGAAGCAATTTGTAACAACCTCTCCTTTTCAGCCCTGTCTGGCCCCAACCGCCGCCTGATAAAGCCGCTCTGTGCTGGTTTGCTCCCACCCCCCACCAGCTGCCCTGACGGCCTGCCCCCTGTTCCCATCACCCCAGAGATCTTCTGGGGCTGCTTTTTGGAGAATGAGACTCTATGGGCAGAGCGGCTGTGTAGGAAGGCAAGTCTGCAGGCTGTACCCCCTAGCAACCAGGCTTGGGTTCAGCATGTATGCCAGGGCCCTACCCCAGATATCACTGCCTTTCCACCCTGCCACATCGGACCCTGCGGGGAACGCTGCCCAGATGGGGGCAGCTTCCTGATGATGGTATGTGTCAATGACACCATATATGAGGCCCTGGTGCCCTACTGGCCCTGGCTAGCAGGACAGTGCCGAATAAGTCGTGGGGGCAATGACACTTGCTTCCTAGATGGGCTCCTGGGCCCTCTTCTGCCCTCTCTGCCACCGCTGGGACCATCCCCACTCTGCCTGACCCCGGGCCCCTTCCTGCTAGGCATGCTCTCCCAGTTGCCACGCTGTCAGTCCTCTGTGCCGGCCCTTGCCCACCCTACACGCCTACATTATCTCCTGCGCCTGGTGACCTTCCTCCTGGGTCCAGGGGCCGGAGGGATTGAAGCTCAGGGGATGCTGGGTCAGGCCCTGCTGCTCTCCAGTCTCCCAGACAACTGTTCCTTCTGGGATGCCTTCCGCCCAGAGGGCCGGCGCAGTTTACTGCGGACAGTTGGGGAATATCTGGAACAGGAGGAACTGCCGACTTCACCAGACTTTGAAGTCACCGACAGCTCTGGAATGAGCAAGATGGAGCTGCTGGCCTGCTTCAGCGTGAGTGATCTGCCAAGGTGAAAGCTTCTGGAACAGAGGGAAGGGCCTCCCTGGGAATTCTCTAATACTGAGAGGCAGTAGTATAGTTTTGTGGTTTAAGCACGCAGCTCTGGGGTAAGACAACCCTGTGTTTATCTCTTTGTTTTGTGATCAACCTTGTACAAGTTAGTTAACCTCTCTGAACAATTTTTTTTCTCATCTGTAAATGGGGGAGAATAATGATGCTGCTCTTTTAGGGTGGCTGTAAGGATTTCATGAGATAATATATGCTGTGGGCTCAGCATAGTGCATGAGATAGAAACATGTAATAAATGTTATCTTGTTTTCTTTCCGATTCTTTGATTCTCCCCCTTCCTGCTTCAGAAAGGAAAGGGATCCATTGGAAGGCTCTAATTTTGTCCTTAGTGAGACTTGAGAGCTGGTAAAAATAGAAAAATAAGGCAGAAATGAGAAAAATTTAGGGGAACTATGAATCAGAAGACTCAGGTTCTAAGTTTAACTATGCCACAAATTAGTCTGGGCTTGGACAAGTAATTTAATTTAGCTTTCTGGACTTCAGTGTCTTCTCTGTAGAGTGAAGGGGACATAATATGTAAATACCATAATTCAATGAGTGCCTGTTTTGTGTGAGGCACTTTGCTAGGTTCTTATAGGGCATACACAGATTTCTTCCTCCATGTTAGGACCCATCTTTCTCGAGCCCTGGGACCAATGAAGTGGGATTAGATAGACCTGTAGTAGTTTGGTTTGGATCCACAAGTATTTATTGAGCCGACTATGGACCTGGCTTGGAAGAGGATATAAGTGTAAGAGATGTTAGAGACGTGGTCCCCCACCTAAAGGAGTTTAACATCTGAGGAAATACACATACTAGCTGCATCCTAGCAAGTGGAGTTGGACTGTCTGAGGAAGCTGCAGGAGGGACAGGGAAAATAGCTCTCTTGGCATCTTGTCTGTCTCCCCCCACCAGCCTGTGCTGTGGGATCTGCTCCAGAGGGAGAAGAGTGTTTGGGCCCTGCAGATTCTAATGCAGGTAACAGTTTGGAGGGGGTTGGGGGTGGACTGGTAACAGCTTTGGCCTGAAGTCCCCACCCAGTGAGGCCATGCTCACTATGACTTCTTACTCCCAGGCATACCTGCACATGCCCCCGGAAAATCTCCAGCAGCTGGTGCTTTCAGCAGAAAGTGAGGCTGCTCAGGGCTTCCTGACGCTCATGCACCGTTCCTGGTCCCAGCTGCAGGTGAGCATAGAGCGGGAGGGGAACAGAGTGGAAGGGGAAATCTAGGAATCAGGAGCCCCTGGAACCTGGTATGCAGAAGGCTTGCCCCAGTGGAAGGAGAAACTCAAGAGAGGAGATGACAAAGATACTGAATGTCTCTAGACCCAGCATCCATTCCTGTGCCTCCACAGGTACCACCATCTGAGGAGCAGGCCCTTGGTCACCTGACAGCTTTGCTACTCCAGCGGTACCCACGCCTCACTTCCCAGCTCTTCATTGATCTGTCACCGCTCATCCCCTTCCTGGCTGTTTCTGACCTGATGCGCTTCCCACCATCCCTGCTGGCCAACGACAGTGTGTAAGGACCTCACACCACTCCTCCTGATCCTGTCAGAGTCAGGCCAACCCCCTTCACCTAGAGCAGCTTCTTCCACAGCATCCCTCTCTATCAAAACCAGGGAGAGTTTCCTTCCTGCCCATGACGGTGGGGCTGCAGAGAACCAGGGGACAATTGGGAACAGGGCTGAGGGTTAAAGCTCATTACTTTCCCTAGCCTGGCTGCCATCCGGGATAACAGCCCAGGAATGAGGCCTGAACAGAAAGAGGCTCTGGCAAGGCGACTGCTAGCCCCTGAGCTGTTTGGGGAAGTGCCTGCCTGGCCCCAGGAGCTGCTATGGGCAGTGTTGCCTCTGCTTCCCCACCTTCCTTTAGAGAACTTTCTGCAGCTCAGTCCTCACCAGGTATGAGAATCACTCTCACTTGACGGGTCCATCTTCTGCTGGGTGGGATGGGAGTCAGAAGCATGTCTCCTAGTGAGCCTCTCCCTGCAATTGCCCCACAGTGACCCTAACTCAAGCTGACCCTCCCCATGTCAGATCCAGGCCCTGGAGGACAGCTGGCCCGCAGCAGGTCTTGGGCCAGGACACGCCCGGCACGTGCTACGTAGCCTGGTGAACCAGAGTGTCCAGGATGGAGAGGAGCAAGTGCGCAGGTGAGTGGTTGTAGGATCAATGATCGAGGACAGAGTGGGAGAGAAGCAGGTGCAGTTGCCATGATGGGTTAGAGTCCTGGGTAGAAAGGAGCAAGAGAGCAGGCAGTGGTGGGCTCCCAGAGGGAGGCCTACCGATGACACTCTCCTACTTTATGGCATGTCCTAGTTTAGTGGTCAGAGCGCCTACTCCATGCACCTACGTGGTCCCTGCCTTAGTATCAGCCTCAGTGACCACATGAAGGCCAGCTTTGTGCCCTCCTCAGGCTGGGGCCCCTCGCTTGTTTCCTGACCCCTGAGGAGCTGCAGAGCCTGGTACCCTTGAATGATCCGATGGGGCCAGTAGAACAGGGGCTACTGGAATGCGCGGCCAACGGGACCCTCAGCCCACAAGGACGGGTGAGCCCCTTGGCACAGGCCTATCAGACTCTAGGAGTTCCCTGGGTCTGTGTGGAGGACTTGCCCAGTCATCTCAACTAAGCTTGAACACAGTGGTGCTGGCCCTCCCCACCTCTGCCACCTCCATTCCTTATGCCATTCTTACCTGTTACCACCTCTTCCTGACCCTACCCTATCTGGTCTATGACACTCCAACCATATCCTTTGACATCTTGAACCCAGCCTTTTCCTGTCCCCTCCTTGTTTCCAAACCCTAGCCAAGGCCCTGGGAAATCCGGATGTGGGATTAGAGAGGATTAAGGTAACCTGTCTTTTCCCTCCAGTCCCCTATCTTCTTTGGTTACAGGTGGCATATGAACTTCTGGGGGTGTTGCGCTCATCTGGAGGAGCCGTGATGAGCCCTCGGGAGCTGCGGGTCTGGGCCCCTCTCTTCCCTCAGCTGGGCCTCCGCTTCCTGCAGGAGCTGTCAGAGCCCCAGCTTAGAGCCATGCTTCCTGCCCTGCAGGGGACCAGTGTTACACCTGCCCAGGTGGGCCTGCCTCACTCCCTGGCATCCACTTTCCACCCTCTGGGGTGCCGGTCAAGAGAATTACACGCAGGGATACTGTCAGCCTCCCTGAAACCTCCTAATCCTCTGTTCCAAGGAATATTCCCTCATCCCCCTTCCTCAGATCAAGAAACAGCCAGGAGCCAGGCTGGTTACTGGGAGTGGTGGAAAGACCACTGAAAGTTTTGGGGGCCAGGTCCTGGGGACCTGCTCAGGACCTGGCTGCCGGGACCTGAGCACTCTTGTTTCCTGTCCCATCCCACCTTAGGCTGTGCTGCTGCTTGGACGGCTCCTTCCTGGGCACGAAGTAAGTGGCGGCAACTTTTCAACATTCTTGAGGTGTCTCTGTGCCCCTTTTCCCTGGCTCCCACATCTGCCCCTCCCTCCTCCTCCCTCTCAGCTCCCCTCATACCTGCTGCCTGGCTGCGCTGTGATTGATGTCTTCCCCACCACCCTGCCTTTCTCCTTCTGGCCTCTTGTCTCTCTTGCTTCCCAGTTGTCCTTGGAGGAACTCTGCTCCTTGCATCCTCTGCTGCCAGGCCTCAGCTCGCAGACACTGCAGGTCATCCCTAAGAGAGTTCTGGTCGGGGCCTGTTCCTGCCTGGCCCCCGAACTGTCACGCCTCTCAGCCTGCCAGACTGCAGCGCTGCTGCAGACCTTTCGGGTATGAGAGTAGCGGGCGGAGGGTGGGGGCGGGGTGGCAAGATAATCAGGGCTGTGGGCTCTGGTTGGGAGGCGGGCATCTTCCCTGTGGCCAGGGAAGACCTCCCATACTTCCCCACACACCCAGAAACACATATACATACTTCTCATGCAGGTGAAAGATGGCGTTAAAAATATGGGTACAACAGGTGCTGGGGCAGCTGTGTGTATCCCTGGTCAGGTATGTGTGGGATCTCCCGACTAGGCTCCTCTCCATGTCCCAGGGCGGTTGCATGTGGCTAGTGCTATCCGAGACAGTGGACCTGAGAGTTCAGGTTAGCTCTGTGCCCACCAAGACGTTAGCAGCTCTCCCCAGTTCCAGATTCAGGACAACATGACCCACAATGTCGTAGAATAGCAAACCCAGAAGGGTCTGAGAAACTTTCCAGGCCAACCACCCCACTTGCAGATAAACAGACCAAGGCTCAGAGAGGCTAAGGCACTTGAATTCCTCAGATGCCTAGATGGCAGCAACACTTAACCACAATCACCTTCAATGTGAGGGCTGTCAGGTGTGCATTGCCACAGTGGCACATGCTGTTCCACCCCGATCCTAGCTTTGGTCCCTTCCTGCCCCCATGGCTCCCTTCCTCTGAGGGCTGAGTCCAGACCCTCCCACCTGTCACTACACTGCTACACCCATCCCCACCGGCAGCCTGTCCCCACCACCTGGCCAGAGTGCCTGCTTCCCCTGCTCCCACTAAAGCTGCTACAACTGGACTCTCCGGCTCTTCTGGCTGACCGAAGGCGCTACCGGGAGCTGCCCTGGTCCGAGCAGCAGGTAATTCTCCCCACTTACCCCCAGATTCCCCTATCTCAATCTGTTCCATCTCTTTTACCCATCCCTCAGCTCTAGATCTGGTGTCTTATTCCTAGTATTCTGTATAATGTGACTTGCTTTGCTCTTTCTCCTTCTTCCATATTTCTCCATTTCTCTAGTTTCTCTCTCTCTGTCTCTCTCTCTCTCTCCCCCTGTCTCTCTCTGTCTTTCTCTCTGTCTCTCTCTGCGAGAGAGGAGTGGGAATTTGGGAGAGTGAGAGACTGGTGGGGTCCACAGGGTCAGAGGCAGGACTGGGTCCAAGACATCTTAGGTCCTTGGGCAATATCTCTCCTGGGAAGCGGTTCTTCTTTCTTTCTCTCGTAGGCACAGTTTCTCTGGAAGAAGATGCAGGTGCCCAACAACTTGACCCTCAGGAATCTGCAGTGAGTAACTTGTTTTGAGCAGTGAGTTTAATTCAATTAGCATTCGTGAGTGCTTACCATGTTTCAGGCACCATGTGATATGCAATGGGGCATACGGGGATGAAAGATGCATGGTCCCAATCTGTGGGCATTCTCCTAGCTCCTCCTATCCTTACTCTCTGCCCTTCCACAGTGCCACACCTGTCCCAGCTAGACCTAAGGGATTCAGGAGCCCCAGGTTCAGGTCTCAGGCCTATCACCTAATTTGTGATTTTGGGAAAATCATTTAAACTCTCTAAACTTCAGGGTTGGGTTTGTTTTTGTTTTCATTTTTTTTTCTGTAGGATGGGAATTAAAATGGTAGCTACTTCATAGGCAGTTGTGAAGATTAAGAGAGATAAGGCATATCTAGTACCTAACACAGTGCCTGGCCTAGTATAAGCTTCTGGTAGACATGTGTTACTATTAGTTTAATCCAAAGTGACTTCAGAGCCACTGGCCAAGCAGGAATAAACAGGAGTAAGCAAATATTACTTATCTGCACCCACAATAAAAGAACCATGGGCTTTAGAATCTGAGGACAGGGCTCTAGTTTCAATTTACCACATTTCTAGTAGAATGATGTTGAGAACGTCATTTGACCTCTGTAAATCTTTATGTTCTTGCCTGATAAATAGCGATGATGTTGTGGGAAGCTAATGAGACTACCTAAGGAAAAACATTTCTCAAAATCCCACAAAGAAACATCTGTACTTGTGTTGAGAGTGCTGACATCCAGGAGCAGACAGGCTGCAGCATGCGCTGAGTGAGTATCTACCCACTCACACACCCACAGGGCTCTGGGGACCCTGGCAGGTGGCATGTCCTGTGAGTTTCTGCAGCAGATCAACCTGATGACAGACTTCATTGAAGTGATACACATGATCTATCAACTGCCCACTGGAGTTCGGGGGAGCCTGGTGAGAGAGGTGTTTGGGCATTAAGTGGGAGCAGGGAGTCAGGGACTCTGGGCACTCCCATGCTCAGCTCTGTCCTGCCCTGCTTCCCCACCCTTTTCCACAGAGGGCTTGTATCTGGGCAGAGCTACAGCGGAGAATGGCAATGCCAGAGCCAGAGCTGGCCACCCTTGGGCCAGAACTGAGTGGGCTAGACACCAAGCTACTCCTGGATTTACCGTAAGTGCTACCAATGGAGATTCTGGATCCTTAGAAACTCAACCCAGAGTAGAAACTCTGTCCTTAGAAAATGCCCTAGAGGTAGTGATTTTTCTGTCTGGTGGTTCCTTGACATCAAGTGTTGCCAGAAGCTGAGGATTCTATTCAAAGTTGCTCTGTGTATCAGAACATGTTCCCAGCAAGGAAGAGCTGGGGGTGGCAGCCCTGTGATGTGGCCTGCCAAGCAATCTGAAAGTAACCCAGGCCACATTAATAGAGATAACAGTAACTGAAATGGAGGAAGCAGGTCCAATTCTGCCCCAGAGGACTGTAGGGCACGTAGGGCACTGTATGCTCAGTAAGTTCAGGGGGGTAGATAAAGAGAAAAATCTATGAAAAAATGTGATAAATGCCTTCAAATACCCCAAGGGCTATCTTAAAAAGAAAAACAGATTGGCATGTTTCTGAATGTTCTTGTTGGACATGACTAGCAGCAGTGAATGAAAATCAGATTTTTGCATAATATAAAGAAAATTGAGGTGGTGACTTTCCAGTCATAGGCGTTATTGAAGTCTAGCCTAGATGGCCCCATTGGCATGAACATTGTAGAGCAGATTCAGGTATGGGTTGGGTGAGAAAGGAAACGAACCTAAGGCTCCTCCCAACTCAGAGATTCTTACTCCATTGCCATCAGAACTGCAAGTCAGAGAAGGAAAAGTCTGGTGTTAGTCTCCTTGGTGATGAAGTGAGGTGAGAGCAGTTGACCCCATCCTCACATTTTTATGGGCCTTTCCTCAGATTTTGGCTCTTCTACTACTTGGTGGCCCAGTTCCAGAACTCGCAACCTAGATAGAGTATAGGATGTCAGTTATGACCTCTGGGCAAAGTTTTTATTTTTTAAATGCCATTCAAATCTGTTTAAATATGTTGGTTCTTTGAGATAATTTAGAACCCCAAGAGCGTGGATTATGTGAATGATCCTGGACCATGAATTGGAAGAGCCAATTCTCTCATTCATGAAAGAGGAGGTGAAAAACACCTATTTTACCCCCAGGTTTTGTCATAAGAATCAAAGGAGAGCACACCTAAGAGGAACTCGTGAGCTGTATAGCACCACATACATGGGGGGGCGTTGCACAGCGAGTAGAGAGGTGGCGCTGGGAACAGGAGTCGGGACTAAGACCCCACCAACTGGTCTCTGTGAACCTCATGTTTAAAAATCTATAAAATAAAGAACAATTTTAAGTGGTACTTAATACTCTTGGCTTTTGATTCAATTTAACAAGGTAGGATTGTTTGTCTTTTTTTTTTTTTTTTTCAGGAAGACTAGAAATATACCATTCCCTTTGTTCTCTCCCCTCAAACACTATGATGAAAATTGGAAAAAAGAGGCTGTTTAATAACTGTCCCTGGCAGGGGCACCAGGTTTGATCTGGTGTTACCTCTTGTCTGGGAAATGTGGCATTCTCTGGTCCCTTCTCAACTTGGCTCAGTTCCAAGTGCCCCTGTTGTCGAACTGCTATAGGACCCGGCTGATGGACAGACTGTCCGATGAATCCATTATGTTGGTGGTGGAGTTGGTACGAGCTGCTCCAGAACAACTGCTGGCATTGACCCCACCCCACCGGGAAGCCCTGGCAGAGAGGGCACTACAAGACTTGGTAAGAGTCCACTCTACCAGACTCAGAGCAGCTGCCAGGGCAATTCTTACCTCTCAGACAATGCCCTCTGTCATCTAGGCCCACCCCCAACACTTCTGCTTCCAAACAGGTTCCAATCGAAAAGGCCCTACAGCCCAGGGGTGTCCAACCTTTTGGCGTCTCTGCACCACACCAAAAGGAGAAAAGTTGTCTTGGCCACACATTAAATACATTGCGACACATAATCACTAAAAGATCTCATAATGTTTTAAGTAAATTTACAGTTTTGTGTTGGGCCACATTCATAGCCATCCTGAGCTGCATGCAGCCCCTGGACCACAGGTTGGACACCCCTGCCTAGGCCCTAATTCAGTAGTTGTTAACCTGTGTGTCATGGCACACTGCTGTGCTTCAAGAGGTGTACTGGTGTGCTGGGAGAATTTTAAAATATGCAATACCTGACTATTTAGTCAGAGGCACTGACCTCTTTTCCCTTAGATTGTCAAATTTAGAAAAATGACAACAGCCAACACAGCAATAGCTGTCTGGTATGAATGAATAAAAATTATACCTATTTTTTTTGTCAGATCAGCAAAAATTATATTTTTGGGTGTGCCACAGAGTTTTAGTAATTAGTTTATGTGTGCCATGAGATGAAAAAGGTTAAAAATCACTGCCCTTGACCTGTCTTTTGGTTTAATGTTTCTTGACTACATCCTTTGGAGTCTAAGGAATCTCTTGGATTCCCCCTTCCAGTCTTTCTGCCTGCTCCTATCTGAGCTCACTGTTTAAGAAAGGACATCATAGGGTCTTCAGTTGGGAGCTGGAGGGAGGGAAGGTCAAAGTCTTGGTGTCTTGATCAAAGAGTCTGGTCCTCTGAATCAGAGGTGCATTTTCCCAAGTCCTAATGCCCCCTTTTAGGCTCCAAAGGAGACGACAATCTCAAGGGAAGTGCTGGAGACATTGGGCCCCTTGGTTGGCTTCCTGGGGATAGAGAGCACACGACGGATCCCCCTGCAGACCCTGCTGGCCCACCTCAATCAGCTGCAGGGCTTCTGCCTAGGAGAGCCATTTGCCACAGAGTTGGGATGCCTGCTGTCCCAGGAGCCTCTTCTTGGGTATGGACATTTGAGAACTTCAGATTCTAACTAATCCTGCACCCAGTCTCTCAGCCATCATCATCATCAGTAGCAGCCCACTCAATATGTTTGAGGTCCCTTAGAGTCCTCAATCCTAGCATGTCCTCTTTTCTCCTTCCTTTTCCTCACAGTTCCCTCAGCATCCCAGCCCCTGATCTTCTTCTTGTCTCCCAGGAAACCAGAGTTGTGGAGCCAGGATGAAGTAGAACAAGCTGGACGCCTAGTGTTCACTCTGTCTACTGAGGAGATTTCCTTGATCCCCAGGGTAAGGTGAAGGAACAAGGGAGGGAGTAATAACAGAGAGGGAACTGGTGAGCTGGTTTTGGGGAGCAAAGGCCAAAGAGGTTGAGGGCAGAGAAGGTAAAGCCTGAATCTTGAGGAGACTGTGAGAAAAAGATAGGACTTTGGAATTAGAGCTGCAGCAGCTGGCCCTGCCCTGCCCAGATCTCCCCACCTCCCCTCTATCTTTTCATATAGGAGGCCTTGGGCCCAGAGACCCTGGAGCGGCTTCTGGAGAAGCAGCAGAGCTGGGAACAGAGCAGAGCTGGACAGCTGTGTGGGACGCCACAGCTTGCACCCAAGAAAGCAGCTCTGGTAGCTGGGGTTGTACGGCCTGCTGCAGACTATCTCCCAGGTGAAACTACCCAAATACTCATACCTCTAGCAGAGTGAGCAGGAAAGAGTGTGCAACAATGCAATCAGAAGTCGGGGCTCTAGGTGTGCTGTGTCCTTTGAACAAATTTGCACACCTTCTGCTCTCTGGACTTGGGCTTCCTAATGTACAAAGCTCAGCGGCCAAAAGGATGATCTTCAAGATCTCTTCAAGTTCTAAGGCTCTATAGCTCTGGGAATTTATAACTCATTACATTATTAGCCCAGGCCTCCCCTTTTCCTGCTCTCTTCTCCCTGTTTGTTAACAGCTGAAAGTTCTCTGTGGGGAAGAAGCTTAGAATGTCAAAAGGAGACACTGTGGGGCTAGGGTCCTGCGTCTAGATCTGCCATTAAATCCTTGGGCAACCCCCTCAGTGTTCCACCTACACAATGTGGGAATTATTCTCTCCAGTCAATTGTTCTAATATCCTGTGTGTCCTATAAATCTTTCACTTTAGTAATCCCTTGACCTATACTGCCCACACTGACCAATCCTCCAAAGGTTGGAGGGGTCGTTCCTTCTATAGTTCTCTCAAGTATAGGATATCCTAGTACTGCACTGACCCTGGCCCTGCCTTCCCCCTTCAGAACCTGTGCCAAATTGTGCAGATATACGGGGGACGTTTCCAGCAGCCTGGTCTGCAACTCAGATTGCACAGATGGAGCTCTCAGACTTTGAGGACTGCCTGGCACTATTTGCTGTAGACCCAGGACTTGGGCCTGAGGAACTACGGGCAGCGATGGGCAAGGCAAAACAGGTTAGGGTTGGGGGTGGTGAAACATGAGAAGGGTGATTGGGTGCAGTGTGGGAGACAAGTGAATGAATACCTAGGTGAGAGGTGGGGTAAAAGGAGATCAAAGAATTAGAGAGTTTTGTACGTATATTCAATGGAATATTGCTTGGCCATAAAAGAGAATGAAATATTGCCATTTTTGATATAACTGATTGACCTAAGGGTATTATGCGAAGTGAAATAAGTCAGGCAGAGAAAAACAAATCCCATATGATTTCACTTACATGTGGAATCTAAAGAGCAAAATAAATGAACAACAACAATAAAAAGTCATAAATACAGAGAGTAAATTAATGATCCCCATGTGGGATAGGAGGCTTGGGGGGATGGGTGAAAAAGGTGAAGGGATTAAGAAGTACAAATTGCTGGTTATAAAAATAGTCATGGGGATGTAAATACAGCATAGGGAATACAATCAATAATTTTGTACTATGTATGTTGCCAGATGGATAGCAGACCTACCTGGGTGATCACTTTGTAAGTTATATAAATGTCTAACTACTGCCCTGGCTGGTGTAGCTCAGTGGATTGAGTGTGGGCCGCAAACTAAAGGGTTACCAGTTCGATTCCCAATCAGGGCACATGCCTGGGTTGTGGGCCAGGTCCCCAGTAAGGGGCATTCAAGAAGCAACCACACATTGATATTTCTCTCCCTCTCTTTCTCTTTCCCTTCCCCCCTCTCTAAAAATAAATAAATAAAATCTTAAAAAAAAAGAAGAAAAAATATTTTAAAAAATGTCTAACTACTATGTTGTACACATGAAGCTAATATAATATTGTATGTCACCTGTAGTTGAAAAATATTTCTTTACAGATTTTATTTATTGATTTTAGAGAGGGGGAAAGGGAGAGAGATAGAGAAACATTGACTTCTTGTTCCACTTATTTATGCATTCATTGGTTGCTTCTTTTATGTGCCCTGTTGGGAAAGTGAACCTGCAACCTTGTCATGTAGAGATGATGCTCTAAACTGAGCTAGCTACCCAGCCAGGGCTTAAAGTTTTGCAAGCCCTCTTGCCACCCCCCAAAAAACCCAGGGACAAAAAACAATTGGCTCTTGAGTAGAAAGTCAGAAAGGATGAATACTGAGGAAAGAAAGCTAGTGCAATGGAGAGGGCCTAGAGCAGTGATTACCAACCTTTAGTGTGTATCCAAATCATCTGGGGAGCAGGTTTTTGAAATGCTGATACTAGACTCACTGAAGAAGACTCTCTGATGATAGAGTCTGAGCATCTGCATTTTAACAGGATCCCTGGTGAGTCTGGTGCACATAATAGTTTAGAACTCATGGACTAGAGCCTGCTATTTTTTCCTACTGAGAATTTAGAATCTTCCAGTAACAGCTTAGTCAGAGGAACTTTAGTCCAACTCTTTTATTTTATAATTAAGGAAAGTAAGACCCGGAGAAGGCATGTGCTTTGCCTAGAGTTACACAGCTAAAGTCAGAGGCAAGGCTAACACCCAGTATTCTGACTCCTAGTCCAGTGCTTTTTCCATTCACATTGTTCTACTCTTTCTCCATAGCTGTGGGGCCCCCCACGGGGATTTCTTCCTGAGCAGATCCTGCAGCTAGGTCGGCTATTAATAGGTCTAGGAGAGCGGGAACTACAGGAGCTAATCCTGGTGGACTGGGGAGTGCTGAGCACCCTTGGGCAGATAGATGGCTGGAGTTCTATTCAGGTAACAATACTTCCTCCCTACCACCTTCCAAACATCCATCCCACAAAGTCCTCTAGGTCATGTAAAGCCCAGTAATTTTTTTTCTATGACTCTGAATGGCCTTTCTTTATATTTTTTCTTAGTACCCCATACTAATAGCCTTAGAAACTGTGATTTATTCACTCTGAGGTCCTGGACACATAATACTCCCTCCTGCCTCTTTTCTCTCTTTTTCTGTCCTTCTCTTTTTTAGATCCTCAACCTTCCCCATGATGATTGGATTTTCAGGTCTTAATAATAAAAGAATATAATTTGATAGCACTTGTCACTTCTCTAATCACTTCCCCATCCATGAATTCCCCATGATTTCTATCCTTATCCTGTGCCCTCCACCTCAGCTCCGAGTTGTGGTCTCCAGCTTCTTGCGGCAGAGTGGTCGGCACATGAGCCAACTGGACTTCCTGCACCTGACAGCACTGGGCCACACACTCTGTGGACTGCGGCCGGAGGAGCTACAGCATATCAACAGTTGGGAGTTTAGGTCACCTGTGGAGGGAGGGACGTGGGTGGTGGTGCTGAGGTAAAGGTGGGCTCACTTGGGGGGGAAGGATCATGAAGCAGTAGTCCCATGGAGGAAGGAACCTCACTTGAAGCCGTCTCTACCCCCATCTCATGACCACAGAGCCGATCCCCATGGCTGACTCCTTCTCCCTTCTCCTCACTCTTCTATAGTCAAGCAGCTCTATTCCTGGGCAACCTGCATCTCCAGTGCTCAGAGGACCAACTGGAGGTTCTGGCCCAACTCCTTGTGCTACCTGGTGGTTTTGGCCCAGTCAGTAACTGGGGGCCTGAGATCTTCACTGAAATCGGTACAATAGCAGGTATGGAGGCTGGGCCACTGCTGGTGCTAGTTGTTGGGTGTTGACTTCCATACCATTGGTGAACTGAGTGGAGGGCTGCTCTGGAATTCTCGGTGGAAGCCGGGGAGGGCATTTAAGTAAGAGGCTGGAGATGTGTTGAAGAAGGTCTGTGGTAGGGTACGTGGACAGTGGTTAGAGGAGGTCTAGAGATTGGAAGAGAAGGGAAGACGCCAGTCTAAGACAACTTTTGGATGCCCATCCCACTTGCTTCAACAGCTGGGATCCCAGACCTGGCTCTTTCAGCGCTGCTGCGGGAACAGATCCAGGGCCTTACCCCTCTGGCCATTTCTGTCATTCCTGCTCCTAAATTTGCTGTAAGTATTGATAGACTCAGATCTGGGATGACCACAAGAGAACCAGAGCCCAAGAGGGGCTCCAATGGATATACCAATTACTGCCCCCACCCCTAGGTGGTGTTCAGCCCCACCCAGCTGTCTAGTCTCACCAGTGTTCAGGCTGTGGCTGTCACTCCTGAGCAAATGGCCTTTCTGAGTCCTGAGCAGCGACAAGCAGTTGCATGGGCCCAGCACGAGGGGATGGAGATTCCGGAACAGCTGGGTGAGTTCCCAACTGCACAGCTAGACCCTCCATCTCCTGACCCAGAATCTGACCCCTAGCTTGGTGCCATCTGATTCTTAGAACCAACCCAGGGAGATTTCTGGAGTGAAGGGATATACAGGCAGTTAGTTTCCAAGTATCATTGACTCCTGGGGAGCATAGTTGTAACATTCCTTCCATTCTCTGTCTCATTATAGGTCGAAGCGCAGCCTTGGGCCTCCGGCACCTGTGGCAACCCTCCTGGGTCCTGGCCTTAGCCATCTGCTTCCTTGGCAACCTGCTATGAGCCTGTCTCAACACTTAAAGAAAGAAATCTTAAGTCATAGTGAATAAAGTGCAAATAGAAGTATATTCTAGTCCTGGCTGGTGTAGCTCAGTGGATTGAGCGCAGGCTGGGAACCAAAGTGTCGCCGGTTTGATTCCCAGTCAGGGCACATGCCTGCATTGTGGGCCAGGTCCCCAGTGAGGGCTATGTGAGAGGCAACCATACATTGCTGTTTTTTCTCCCTCTCTTTCTCCCTCCCTTCCCCTCTCTCTAAAAATAAATAAAATCTAAAAAAAAAAAAAATAGTACAAATAGAAGTATATTCTAATTGTTTTCAGGAAGCTTATGAGTAATATGGGTAAAATGCTGATCCTTTCTACCCAACTGAGAATAACTGTCTGGAATACCATATCTGGAGTCTCTTTCCATCATAAATAACCCCACTGCCTCTTTTCTTTTCATAGAGGCTGCTTCTTCCTCACCCCATCATTACAAATAATACAGACAGCTGGAGCATAGCAAGGTGTCTTTACTGGGACAGAGGAAGTGGGGGGCATCCAGGGCGAGTGGAATGGGCCACCATTAGAATGGGCAGAAGTCCCGGAGACTTTGAGTCATCTGTTGAGGATGGGGAGTTAATGCTTGCTGTGGACGAGAGGTGGAGGGATGCGGATATCCTGGCCTCTCTCCAGGCGCCGTTCACAGTCAACCAAATAGTTTACTCCATCGATGACCAGTTGCACCAGCTCCACCTAAAGGACAGTAATCCTTGATCTCTGCTTCCACAACCTGAGTTTCTTTCTTTAGCACTGATTTGCCTACTCTGAGAACTCATTTCCAATTGCCTCCCCACTCAACCTGAATTTTATTTCAGATTCTATTATACTCCTGACACTCATTTACTGTCATATCTCAACCCCCACAGACCTACACCTCTCCCCACCCTAATCTCTAAAGCTCTCACCTCTGACTTGCCCAGTCGGTCCAAATTAGAGATGTCAAAGATGCTGCCTGTGGCAGCGGTATCCACTCCTCCAGTACCACGCTTTTGGAGTCTTAGGTTCTCCAGGATCTTTGGGAAGCGGCTATCCTAGAGGGGAGATAGAGATTGGGAGCAGGGGCAATAGGGGAAGAGACTAGATCTACCCGAGAGGGCCCCGAACCTGCTTAGAGCTCTTTCCCAGATCCTTTAGCCATAGTGTGTCTGGCTCCTTTCCAAAGTGCCCACTCCCTCATCCACCCACAGCCACCGTCCTCACTCACACCCCTCTGTAACCCCACAACTCCTTTACTTTGCTCAGTAGGGGCAGTTTGATGTGTACTCCTGCTCGAAGTCCAGTGCCCAGGTTAGACGGACAGGTCAAGATGTATCCCAAACGCTCATTCCACATGAACTCCCAGCCACGCTCCTGGATCAGCCGTTCCACCTGAGTTCACAAAGGGTGTTAGTGAAAAGTCAGGAATATGTGGACCCTCCCTTAGCTAGACCCACAGGAACTCTAAAAATATGTCTAGAACCAGAAACTTTGGACATGAAAGAATGACATTGCTCAGGTTTGTTTGTTTGTTTGTTTGTTGGGGGGCAGAAATGGTTTGTTATCATTTTGCATACAAGCTAAGCCAATAATGATGAGATCCCAGAAAAATACCTTGTGTGTGGAAGAACAGAAACTTGAGGGAATGATGCATTAAGGATGGTCTATAGAAGGAAATGGAAGTGTTGAACTGAACTGAAAAAGGGTTGATTATTCAATGAGCTCTGCATGCATTGATTATTTTTGTTTTGCTAATGAGACTAGAGCTTGGGAGGGTCCTTTCAGACAGAAGGAGTAGACTTTGCAACAGGAAGAGACAAGAGCGCCTTCTGTTAGCTGGGGAAGGAGTACACACCAGAAAACAGAGAAAAAGCGCAGAAGGGCCAGACTCAAAGGTATGTAGGGATGTGGAAGAGTTGGAAGGGTGTTTTTGTTTCACGTAAGTATCCTAATCATGAAGATGACTATTAGAGTCGAAGAGACAGGAGATCTGCCAGAGTGATGGACATGAAGACCACTACCTCACATGAGTAAAGGGAACCCTGTTTGTAGTTCAGAAAGAACCATAGCACAGGGGCCTACTTTACATGCTGAGTATTAATAACAGAATAACACCAGCAGCTAAACCTTACTGAACACTTAGTGAGAGCCAAGTACTTTATACTCATTATCTCGTTTAACCTCTACAACCACCTAAAACATAGGAAGTCTTATTATCCCAATTTTATAGATGAGGAACCTGTGGCACATAACTTCAAAAGCACTTCCCTACCCACTTACAGTCAGAATATGCTATCTATTACTTGCCCAAAACAGTAGAAATTTCCCAGCTAGAATCTAAAAGAAAGTGCACTCTTTCTCTTTATAAGTCCAAAATAGGACTGTACATATGAGAACATACAATAGGAATTTGGCTTCCTGACATTCCTAATCTAGAATTGAATATGGTATAATCCCCAATCCATACAGGACTGAGGATTCACTTCAACCCTTCAGGAAGAGCCACATATTCTGGAGCTTCTTAAGCCATTTCATCCTCTGCCTTCTTCCCATCTCCCCTCTCTCCCGTCTCAGTTTAAAGCTTAGACATGATACTTTAGGAGGACTGACAGAATCCAAAGTCGAGGCCTAACTCAGCTTGGAACTGGGTGGTCACATTAAAATCAGGAACACACCAATCTCTCACTCCACACATCAGCCCGGTTCAAACCTTCTCTTTATCTGCACATCCACCACCCCACGCCACACCCTGTAGGCACTGACCTACCACCTATTATTCCTTCTTCAGATTATGTGGCAGCTACTTTATTTACTTCCTTAGACTCCTGACATTCTATTCTTAGGGTGCCCATATATCCAAGTTTCCCCTGGACAGTTCTGATTTATACCTATTGTCCTGGAGTGATTAACAGTGATCTTTTTCACTATCAAAAGTGTCCTGGGTTGGTTGATAAAGTATACGGTCAATCTACATGTGCTAGCATTTGTTTTTTTCTTATGGCCCCCCACCTAGTTCCCTTATATATACTCTTCTCCAACCTCTTTGAGGCCTCGGCAGAATCTTTCAAACACTTTCTTCATGTTGCCACCCTTCTCCATGGAGATGACCCGTGTATGATCCTCCTCATTCACCCAGATCAAGAAGCTCTTCTCGTTGTTGTGCCTGAGGGCAGAAGAGAGGGAAGGCTAGGGATCAATAGGCAGGGCAAGAATTGGAGGAGACAGAGGGGACAAGGCACTTACGAGGTCATAGGTACAAAAGAGGTAAGGTAAGGCTCATACCAGATCCCACGAGCATCTGGCCAGTCTCGAGCCATTCCTGCTGCAGTCAGCAACGGGGACACAGGCTTATCAAAAAGGAAGTGGTCCTGGGGAGAGTAAAGGGACGTGGATTAAGAATTCTCTCCCTAGGCCTCTCAAAGCCCTTCTATCTCACCTGGCCCAGCTTCCCCTCTGACTTCTTTCCATCTGTTCCCCCTCCCAAGGTCCCTCCTAAGGGCCCTCACATCAATAAGTTGCTGCTGCTCAGCCTCTGTCATCTCACTGAGCCGATAGTAACGACCAGCCAGGTCACCCTTCAGGCCACTCAGTGCGTCCACCACAACACGTTCCACCTCTCGTCGCTCTGCCCGAGTACAAGCTGGAGGCAGACTGAGTCCCCGGATACTTCGGCCAGTTCTGACTCTTGAGGACAATACATACCTCTCATCAAAGTAGCCAGAACGGATCTGTGGAATAAGAGAAATTAACATAAGTCACAGAAACACAGTGTGTGGGAACAGAGGGCTTGGGAGAAGGAAAAAGCTTAAGGACTAGAGGAGTCTTCATTGCCTACCTTAGAAGGAGAAGCCCATTGGACAAGGACCCCAACTGAAGAGGGCAATATGATTCCCTCCTCCAAACTGCCCACCTTGCAGTATGGTCATTCTCATCCACCCTCTCCTCTCCATATCTGCTGCTTAAAATGCTTTCTCCACACCAAGAATGAAAACTCAGTAGTATAATGACCATGAGTCAGGAAATAACTAAGGATTGGAGAAACAGAATGTTGTACATAAGGCAATGCAAATCAGAAGTGGAATATCTGACCCACCTTGCTGGCATCCAGATCAGTGGTGTGTTTCATTGTCCGGGGGTCATATCCATTGTGTCGCTCTTGGATAACGGGGTCAAACAGCTCAGCAAATACCTGAGGGGGAATTAAGAGGGAGAGGGTAGTTAAGAGGGGGCATCCCCTCCCAGTCTTTAAATGTGGATTGATTTCACTGGGTCAGAAAACATAAGTATAAATGGTACAGTTTCAAGGGTAAGTGAGGGGTTTTTAGGGGGAAGGAGCTGGGATCACTGGGAAGATGAGCTGGATCACCAGGGAAACTATGGGGGCCCCCTACCTCATAGGTCTCCTCATCTCCAGCTACCATGCCCACAGTCTTGATGAAGGGGTGGCCGGGGTTGTCCACGCCAGTCTGGATACACTGATCTAGCGTCCAACCAGTGGGTGTGGTCTTGTCGCAGAGCCGGGCATAGAGTGCTGGGGTCAGGTGACTGGCCATGCAGTTGTTGTGCTTTCGGAGGTCTGGGTACTCAGCACTAGGGAGGGGGTACCCAGTAACCATGGAGAGAGAGTACAAGTGGCCTAGACCCAGGGCAGTCAGCTAGGAGCTGTCCAGTTAGCTGTGTCTGGCTATGCTCCTTGGGAGGAGGGGAGATTATAGAGAGGCTAACCTTGGTAATCTCATTAGGGAGTTTTGTGATCTATTCTTTCCCAACAGTTCTTGCTTTCTCTGACTGGCCAGCTCAATTCCCCCAGATCTGCTCAATTCTTTCATCCCATGAGCATAAGATTCCGAATGGGGGAGGGGAAAGACTAAGGAGGAAAATTCAGGAAATGAGGGAGAACAAGAAAAGATGAAGGAGATCAAAAAGGATAGTTCCTGATCTCTCAAATTGGACAGAGTGGGTGCAGCCAGAATTTACAGGACCAGGGCTGGTCTTGGGGGTAGGGACTGCAGGTTACAATCCCCAGGAATGCTGTAGCTTCCACCCCCACCCCACTGAGATCTCCAGACTGCACAGCACCCCACTCCAGAGCCTTCGTGATTATAGCCCTTCTCTGTTGCCCGGGTCCTCATCCCCATCCCCACCTTTGTTCTCATCCCCACTTCCAGGGGGTGGGTAGGGGCTCAGACACTGATACCTCGGGGGATACAGCCTCCGTCGTTCACTGGCGGCTCTCACAGGTTCCGGGCGGAGCAGAAACCCAGCAGCTAGAGATCCAGCTCCGGCCAAAGCCAGGAGCCTGAGCCCCGGGCGGGCAGACAGCAGACGAGAGAAGGGACCAGCCATGGCTTGAGGATCCTGCTGCGGAATGCCGGCGCAGGAGCTGGCTCGGGGCAGGAACCTGGAAGGACTGAGGGCCGGAACTGGGTGCAACGCTGGAGACGAAATGGGGCCCAGAGTGAAGGCTGGAGGGGAGCCGGTACCAACCAGACTGCAGGAGAAGCGCAATGAGCTGGCGACGGGCAGGCTGGCTGGCGGCAAGAGGGAGGCCCCAGCCGCAGTCTCCAGGGGTGGGGCTCACTCAGACCCCGCCTTCCAGCCCGCCTCCGTGCTAGGTGTGCGGAGGCGGAGGTGGGCAGCATCTGCCAGGTAGATTAGGGGGGCTGGAGATTTGCACCCCTGGGACGAGGCTGTCCAGATTTCAGCACCAAAGAGAGGAACAGCACCCAAGGGGTCTGTCGGAACACCCTTCCCCCAAGCCTCTCGGTTTAACTGGAAACCCGATTCGTCACTCTAGGGGTATGAAAGGGTAACATTGCCCAACCTCTTCTCTGTTTTCAGCCTGCCCCAACAACCTCTCCGTCTTCCCAGGAGAGGAGGCCGCGGGGAAACCGTGGAATAAACACAGATACCATATGAAGCTACAGAGAGTTAAGAGGCAGAGACTGGGAAAGACATCCGTTAGTTCAAGGTCACCTTTTCCTTAGAACCAGGAAGAGGACTAAGGCTCCTCCCTTCACACCTGTGCTCTCCTTACAAGGCTGAGAGGAATCAGGGAAAGCACGACCTCTTAACCCCATCTACGCTGTGTTCCCCAACCCGGACCCTGATCCCTAATCTGAACCTCTGCTATATCCTGCCTACACTTCTTAGGATCCCCCACTTTTTTTCCTCCTCTACCCTCCTTTCCAACCCCTATTTCACCTTTGATCTTTTACTTCTCTAAGTCGTTTCCGGGCTCAGACTGTTTGCTGCTCACAGGACTCCCTCTGAGTAGTCTTTGCAACCTTGCTTACCTGTTGAATGCGCCGACGTGAGGGTGGGGTGGGCAGGGAGTTGTTAGTTTCCTCTTTCTTCTCTCCCCTCTTGAAATCTCCGAGCTCCTGGGCTGGATTGGAGTGTAAGGTGAGGTGAAGGGCGTGGTGAGATGACTGGGTGTAGGAATGGAACAGGCAGGCACAGGTCTCCAAGCACCGCATGTTTTTCTCTCTCTGCTCCCTAATGCTGTCTAATCCAGAGTGTAAGGTGTATTGGTGTCCAAGTGCATAAAGTCTCCAGGAAATCTCCGCCTTCTTTCTGGTCCCCTCTCCTCCTCTCTCTCCTTAGATTTAAGGGGGCTTTGTTCCCACAGCTCCAAGTGTAACTTTGGAGTGATGACTTTTGTCCTGGCAGAAAGGAGAGTAAATAATGTTGGAGCTGAAATAGAGACGTGGGGCATCAGTACAGAGGGTCAGTTAATGTGGGTTAGGCATGGTGGCCTTAGTCCCTTCCCTCAGCTATCTTGGTGTACCCACAAGACAGTAAGATTCTTGAAAATCTTAGAGCAGAGTAGTTGAGGAAGAGAAATTCCTTTCCTGTCGTGCTCTGGCCTCGATGATGAGACCCCACCCCTATACTCTCATTCCTCTCAGGCTTCCCTTGTGTTCCTTTTGCTGCTTTCCTCATTTGTGAGTATCTTTAAAAGCCATCCGCCTCACTGTTGGGTTCGTCACTTAACTCCTCCTGGTAGGAGAGCAATTATTGAATTCTGCAGTTGATGGGTGGTCACTCTTGCAGAGATGCAAAATGTTACCTGTGTTGTGGGGGCTCATTATCTAGATGGATGAGTAGCTATGAGTAAGTAAATATAATTACTTGGGATGGTGTATACTTACACTGATAAAGGAGGGAGATAACCTTCCAGAACAGCAGGGTTATTTGATTGAGAGGGTGGTTACTAAGATTAAAGAGGAAGGAAGCAGGAAGAGAATTACAAAAGGAAAAATAAGACTTGCCTAGAGGAGTAGAGAAATCACTCAAGTTTGGAAAGTACCGGCCCAAATTTGAGTAATAGCTCCACTGAGAAAAGATATGTATTTGTGTACTCTTCTTATTTCTTGTGAAGCTCTAACAGACCATAATATATTAGTACTCATTTTAAAAATTACCCTACAGCCTGGCTGGTGTAGCTCAGTGGATTGAGCGCGGGCTGGGAACCAAGCAGTCCCAGTTCGATTCTCAGTCAGGGCACATGCCTGGGTTGCAGGCTGGGTCCCCAGTGGGGGCCATGTGAGAGGCAACCACACATTGCTGTTTCTCTCCCTCTCTTTCCCCCTCCCTTCCCCTCTGTCTAAAAATAAATAAATAAAATGTTTAAAAAAAAAAAATTACCCTACAGTATATGGTAAGTAATCTATATATGGTATTTATTTAATAATAATTATTACCAATATTTTATATTTATAAAGCATTATACAATTCAAGGAACTCTTGTATGTATTATTTCATTGAATTGAATTGTTCTAATGGATGACTAGAGACTGAGTCTACATTTTCAGGAGGATAAGAAAACAAGTTAATTACTTAGAATATGATTTAATAACTTGTTTGATGGGTTGGAGTGGTGTGAGAGGTATGAGCCTGAGCATGAACTAAGGAGGCATCTATTTCTCTTAGGGTCAGTCCATAGAATCATCTCTATCCCATTTGGGAAGCCTTGGGGTCAGTATCATTATATTCAATAGGCACCTAACTGAAAAAATGGTAAGATCCCGAAGAGTTCAGAGAAGAACTAAGGAACTTGGAATTGTTTTGATCAGGGAAATCTAAGTGAAGCTTAGAGAAGCAAAGAGAATAACAATATAAACATATATAAAATGCTTTCACACAATCAGCACATTTTGAGTTAGGTTTTTAATTCCATTCTTTTACAGATGAGAAAACGGAGGCTGAGGGAAGTTCAGTGACTTGCCCAAGGCTGCACAGCTATTAAATGCAGGCCAGGAGTCCATAAAATCTAGAGGGAAGAGAGCAAGCAAAATGAGGAGATAAGAATCAACGTGTTCAGTCTTCCATGTCCATCCATTTACCTGACTTCATAAAGAAGTCTCTCTGTCCCATCCCTTAACTTTCTGATCCATTTCTCTCTTTGTCTCTGTTCTTGTCTCCAGTCTCCCCTTCACTTGTGTACATCTGTTAACATTTCCAACTTATATTTATTGCATCTCTTAAGTAGGTATATCATACCGTGTTTTTTTTTTCCCAAAACAAACAAAAGACCTAGTTTCGTCCTCAAGGAAGCGCAGGGGCACAAACTCTGTCTCTTCCTCTGCATCCGGCTTCCTGCTCTTTCACCTCCTAGCACCCCACCTTCTCAGTCTCACTCCAAGGTGTCTAGACCACACATCTGGAGCGCGGCCACGCAGTTAGAAATCAGAGGGAGCATCAGGTTGTACTTCCTCCACAGAGCCACTAGGAGCCACTCTCCTCCGCGCAGAAGCGCCGGCCAACGCAGCCTGACTGTGTTGCCGGTGCGCGCCCTCCGCTGATTGGTGGCATCGCAGAGAAGTCGCTCTTTGATTGGGCTGCTGTCAGGTGTCGCTGCCGGCACGTTTGGCTGCGCGAGCGCAGGGAGGCGGGTGAGTGAGGGCCGGGGGCGGTGGGGGAGTGGCTGGGGGCTGGGGGCGGTATCTGAGGGGGTGGGCTGGGGAGAGTGGGCTTGGTTGGTGCTGAGGACTTTGCTTGGTAGCGGCTGGGGGCAGCTGCGGAAAGGGACACTGTGGACAGGCCTCAATGTCACCGTAGGGAGAGTGAGCGGGTTAGGCGGGGGCGGGCAAAGGCTAGCGGAGTCCGGACCGAAGGGCGGCATCCGTGCCCGGCAGCTGTGCAAGGAGAGGACGGAGGAGGGTCGGCGAGAGGAGGCGCGCGCGAGGGTCTGCGGGAGCAGAGGAGCTGGCGTGGGAGGAGGTCCGGCTGGGGAGTCTGTGAGGAGTGGGAGTGGAGTCAGACTGGAGGGTCAGCTTGAGGAAGGGGTCCTTGCAGAGAGAGGAGAACGGGAGTCTGTAGGGGGGCAGTGTGAGGAAAGAATGAGTCTCGGGCAGTCCTTGTGGGGGATTACGGAGAGTTCCATATAAATATGTCACCGAGTGTGGTGACTCATCCGAGAGTTTGAAGGACTGTTTAATGCTGGGGAACCAGTGAGTGAGAGGATATTTCGATTATTAACTGGAGGAGTTGATCAGTGATGGGAGTGCTTAGGGGAGTCAATGAAGAGTCATTTTAGCAAGCTGGGGGGAGAAGGCAGTATGAGTTGAAACCGAGGGCAAGGGCATCAGCACAGTTCATCAGTGTCAGAATAAGGGTATGTATGAAGGATTAAAAATATTGCATCAAGGAGGAACTAAGGGAAGGAGACAGTGTTGGTGACCTGAGGAGTTTTACAGTGTTGGAAGTATTCCTGCCTGAACGCAGTATTGGTGTTTCCCCTTCACCCCAATTGGAGCCCTCCATCAAGTGGATGGTGGTTAAGGAAATTAGAGGACTACTGCAAGCAGCCTTAAATTCTAAGGGATAAAGAAGTTACCCCTTCTCCAGATCTGATTTAGAATACATGTTCTTGAGGAGATTGCCCACCTGCCCCTCCGTCTCTCCTTCCCTACCTATCTCCCCCCTCCCTCCCTCCCTTCCCGTCTTCGGTGCACAGTAAGGCTGCCCTTTAACCTAATGGAGAGTCTGAAGTTTTCCTTTGCAACAAAGTATTGGGTAAGAGGGAATGGGAGAAGAGCGCAGGAAACGGGAATGGCTGGCTCTTGGAACACCACATTAAGCCCAGCCTTCTCCCCGAGGTACATCTAAATAAATCCTGGCTTATTTCATAGCTATTTCTGTCAGGCTTCTATTTTTGCTTTGTTAACTATGAATCTAGACCTCTCATCTCTTTTGTGAACAGACTCTCCTTTCCCTTTCTGTTACTATCCCCTGTTACACCGTCGTAACAGAATTTCAAGAACATGACCGTATATTCCGTAGAAAACCAGGAAGGACTTAGTGGAAAAAAGGGTGAAAGGTTAGGAATCTTAAACATGAGGAAAAAGCTCCTGCTTCAGAGAAAGGATAAAGATTGCAACAAAATTATGCATGCTTAAACTATACAGGGATTTTAGGAATGCCACAAGTCATGGAAATTGGGTCAGGTCACTGAAATGGAGTAGTGTATTAAGGGATGCACACACATATATATATCCTGCAGCAGACAACTGGAAATGTTATGTTTAAGGAGAATATTGTGCACCCAGGGTGGCTGAGCAACGGAGACAGACGACAAGTGGATGGTGAAGACTGGAAAGGTCGAGGTTTATATAAAGGTTAATTGTACCTTTCTAATCAAAGCTGCAACTCCCACTTGTAATGGAAGGGTTTAAATAAAAATACAGAAAGTAATTATTATTGAAGACTATTTTAAAATTCTATAAGACTAAATTAACCCCTAAATTAAGACTAAATTAAGGAGTTTGTGGCTTTCCTTAGAGTCATCAGCCAGTATTTCTGAGAACTTTTGGAGAATGTGGAATGTTACTGATGTGTGACTCAATTTTATTTTTGGAAAAAAGTAACATAACCATATCCCCACAACTTAGTATTAATAAATGTTAACATTTTGTATAATTTGCTTTAGATTTTTAAAATTGAAGTAAACATTAAAAGATAGGGATGTGAAGTTCCATTTGAATTCTTCTGTTCCATTCTTCCCTCTCCTCAGAGGTAACCACTATCATGAATTTGATGTTTGTCTTTCCAGTCCTTTTTTTATACTTCTACTAATTATAAATTCAGTCATAAACTTATGTCATATCATTATTTATTCAAACAGAACTATGCTATATGTATTTTTACAGTTTGCTTTTGGAAGCTGTCCATGATGTTTGATTCATTTTTTAAAATTGCTGATACTCTATCATTTGTATATAAACATTGTATTTACCCATTCTTCTGCTTGTGGCATCTAAGTTGTTTTTAGTTTTTCCCATTGCTAACCGTGAGGTTATGAACATCCTTGCATGTATCTTATGTGGGAGAGTTTCTCTATAGCAGGGTTTCTCAACCTTGGTACTAATGTTTTGGACTGGATACTTCTTTGTTGTGGGGGAATACCCTGTGCATTTTAGAATATTTAGCAGCATCCCTGGTGTCTACTGACCAGATGCCAATAGCACCTCCCCAGATGTGACAACAAAAATGTCTCCTGCAAATGCCCCCTGCGCAGCATATTCACAGTTTGGTTAAGCAGCACTGCTCTAGGTGCATGCATGCAGAAGTGAAACTGCCAGGTTGTTCTGATTCTAGGCAGGATTTTTTTTTCACTGTAGCTTCTGGTGTGAGAGACCTTGGCCTGGACCAGCCTTGGGTCTGTAGTACCAGGAAATGGTAGATAGAACATTGAAATTTTAGTCTGAAAATGGGTGGGAGGCTGTTGTATCGGGTGCCTGTATCCTCAGCCTCACAACCAGCATCAGACCTTTTTCCTTGAACAGACTTTCTGAACTTGGGCATCTGTCTTTGAAGGTGGAGCAGATGAAGAAGAGATGGGGTGGGGGGTGAGACAGAGAATTTTAATGTTCTGATAATATGTAGAACACACAGTGCTTTTAATAAATTTTTTTTTCTAGTTAATCCATTGGTAGGGCTGAAAATGAGGGGTAAGGGCAAAGGCAGCTGATCTTTCTCATCCCTCTGCCGTTGAATTAAATCACTGAGTTCAACACTACAGTGGGGAAGTGGAGAAGGGCTAGGAACATTTTGGAATGAAGTCAGAGTTTGAAATGTCACTTTAACCTTTTCTCATAGGAATCGACAGTGGCCTTCCATGAGGAACTGCCTTTCCCATTTGCTGCTGGAGTTAACGGTTGTTTTCTGCTGGCAGAATCAGGGACATGCCAGCACTGTAAGGGTTAATCTACTGATCCTCTTATCAGTCTCACAGTTGGAGGTGGGATGAGTGGGGAAGAAAAGGAAGACCTTGTTTTTTTCTTATGGATCTCTAGTCATTTCTTGTCTAGCCCGTGTGTCTCCTTTCCTGTTGATCCTCCTTACCATAGCTTTGTTTGTTTCCCCTAGTTCCCTTGTAGTTCCCTCTTATTTCCTCATTCCCCATCCCCCATCCACACCTACTGTTGTGGGGCTTGGATTCTGAGCTAATGGGAACCCCTCCCCAGCAGAGCGGGATGAGTGGGTGCTCCGGCGGGGATGTGGTCACTGCCGGCCAGTGAGAGTGCGAGTGCCACAGCCCACTTCTTCCTTGGAGCTGGAGATGAGGGGCTGGGCACCCATCGAATAGGCATGAGGACAGAAGAGAGTGACAGCGAGCTCCTTGAGGATGAGGAGGATGAAGTGGTAAGACTAGAGAAAATGATGTAACTTGGTATTGGAACCCCTGTAATAGAGAATTGAGATTCCATTTGGATGGAGTACCTCGCTATTCTTTCCAAATGCCTAGACTTCCTCTCATAAATAAGCCCCATCCTGATTAAGGGGAGGGGGAGTGGAGACTGGTTGGATTTCCGCCCTTTGAGGCCCCTCATGGTTATTGGTTCTCTGGCTCTTTTGCCTGAGCACACGTTTCCTACTATGGAAATGTTCCTATCTGTCAACAGTAGGAATCTCTACAGGCACCCCAATCTAGACCTAAGTTAGGAGGCAACCTTTACCCTGGCAAGAAACTCTGTGCCCTAAAGAGACGAGATAGCATTCCTGATGGGGATGTTCCTGATAGGGATGGTCCGGCTGGGAAGTCCCTGAGTTCCTGACAGCTCTTCCTCTCTGTAGCCTCCTGAACCTCAGATCATTGTTGGCATCTGTGCCATGACCAAGAAATCCAAGTCCAAGCCAATGACCCAAATCCTAGAGCGGCTCTGCAGATTTGACTACCTGACTGTTATTATCCTGGGAGAAGATGTGATCCTCAATGAACCTGTGGAAAACTGGCCATCCTGCCACTGCCTCATTTCTTTCCACTCCAAAGGTTAGGGTCTGTGAAGGAAAATGGGAAGGAATGGGGAAGGTGTGGGGAATACTGGACTGGGAAGTGAGGTTCTTCCTGTCAAATAGTGAGGAGGGCTTCAGTTCTTCCTGACACACTAGAGAGCAGTGCAAAGGCGTTTGCTTTCCTACCTCTTGGCAGAGTTGCTGTGGGTAACGTAAAGCCCATATGGAACCTCAGGACAGCTCGAAGACTGTTAGGGTCTCTGACAGAACTGAGTTCCTGGAGGGATCCTAAAAATAATTTCTACTTTTTCCTGATGGACATTCTAGACTTGGGAAGTTGGACAGAAGGATAAGGGATGGGATGGTAGAGGAGTTCAGTGGCTACTAATAGCTTTAATTAATGTCTATTTCTCTTGCTGTTTTCTCACTCACTTTCACTTTCTTTCCTTGGTCTCTGTTTCCTTTCTCCATCCCAGGCTTCCCTCTGGACAAAGCTGTTGCTTACTCCAAGCTTCGAAACCCCTTTCTTATCAATGACTTGGCTATGCAGTACTACATCCAGGATAGGTATGGCTTTCTGCTGACTGGTGAGATGGGCGGCCCTGAGATTATGCCTGTTTAGAGAACCCACTCTGGGAGGGGCAGAGTTAAACATGCTTAATTTTTTACCATATTCTCTCGAGTTCTGTACTCTTGTATCTCCCAGTTCTTAAGCAAATGAAATCCCTAGCTCCTTCCCATAGTCACCATCCCTACCTCTCCCAACTAATTTATTCCGGGGTGACAGGAGGGAGGTGTACCGGATCCTGCAGGAGGAGGGCATTGATCTGCCTCGATACGCTGTGCTCAACCGTGACCCTGCCCGGCCTGAAGGTGAGTACCTGGTCCTGTCCAGTCCTGCCCAGCCTTGCTTTCTATGACTTAACCCAACACTTTATCCTCTAGATATCTCCTATGTGCCACCTATCCAAATGAGGCTTTGGTTATTAGATTATGGGTAGAGTTAGAGCCATGGGTCTTTGGACTCAGCCTTGGGCCTTTTATAAAGATAGTCTTATATCTATATACCATATAGATATTACCATATGTATTACTAAGACATGGTCATAGAAAGTTGAGGGTCGTGGAGATTAAAACTTGGAGAAAAAGGAGTTGGAAGTATTCTACAATCCTAGGAATGACCACAAATCTACTTTCAGAGTGCAACCTGATAGAAGGTGAAGACCATGTGGAGGTAAACGGAGCTGTCTTTCCCAAGCCTTTTGTGGAGAAGCCGGTGAGCGCAGAGGACCACAATGTTTACATCTACTACCCCAGCTCAGCTGGAGGAGGAAGCCAGCGCCTCTTCCGTAAGGTGCGGGGGAGTCAGAGCCACAGAAGGACAAGAATGAGGTTGTGGGGAGGGAAGATCTGGGGACAAACCAGAGGCAACATTCTTGTTTTCTTTTTTCCTTTCAAAGATTGGCAGCCGAAGCAGCGTTTACTCTCCTGAGAGCAGCGTCCGAAAGACAGGGTCATACATATATGAGGAGTTTATGCCCACAGATGGCACAGATGTCAAGGTTATGGTGGATACAGGGGTTTAAGAGGTTGTAAATATCTGGGTGGGCTGGGGTGCTTGGGGAGCAAGAAGAAGCGTGTGGAGGAGGGGTCCTAGGAAATGAAATGTGAATATGAGTTGCTTTCATATTCAGGTGAAGATAACAAGTGAGGAAAGTAGATATTTACATTATCACTATCAGATCAAGTGCAAGGGTAACGTGGAAGATGGTATAATGTCGGTAAGTTATTTCTTAATAAGGACTAGACCAGGGGTGTCAAACTCATTTTCACTGGGGGCCACGTCAGCCTTGCGATTGCCTTCAAAGGGCTGAATGTAATTTCAACTCCTTAACAGTTAAGGAGTAGCTACATTTATGCAGTCTTAAAATTATTTCGGCCCTCTGAAGGCAACCGCGAGGCTGATGTGGCCCCTTGTGAAAATGAGTTTGACACCCCTGGGCTAGACAATAGTGCTAGAGTCCTTAAGAGAAATCTTCATAATGATACTTCAGTAAGGCTCAGTAAGAAAAATGTTAGTCTCCTTGTTCTTTATCCTCAGGGTGTTTTCTTGTTTTGTTTTGTTTTTTGTTTTTTGTTTTTTTATTCTGATACTAGTCTACAGAGCTAGTACTCATATTGTCTTCTCATATGCAGGGTGAGCTGTGGGCATACTCAGTGATGCTATGTACCTGCAGGTATATACAGTGGGGCCGGATTATGCCCATGCTGAAGCTAGAAAATCTCCAGCTTTGGATGGGAAGGTCGAACGAGACAGTGAAGGGAAAGAGATTCGATATCCAGTCATGCTGACGGCCATGGAAAAGCTCGTGGCCAGGAAAGTCTGCGTAGCTTTTAAGGTAGAGGAGTTTCCATGGGGTGAGGGGTGCTGTGTAATGAGGGAGACAGATAGGAGGAGGAGTCTGGGAAGGAAGAATGGCTCTCTTGTTCTCATCTTGCCTCTTTGCCCTGCAGCAAACGGTTTGTGGTTTTGACCTTCTTCGTGCCAATGGTCATTCCTTTGTGTGTGATGTCAATGGCTTCAGTTTTGTCAAGAATTCGATGAAATATTATGATGACTGTGCCAAGATTCTAGGGTAAGGGACACAGTGGTTTGGGCTGAGGAGAATGGGCTTAGAGAAGAGAGAAGGCTTTTACTTTATTTTTTTAATTTAATCTTTTTTGTATTTTTAAATTTAAATATTGTAAAAATGATTTAAAAGTGAAAAAGGAAAATAGAGAAAGGGCTCTTCAGCCCTCTTGCCTTCCCAACGCTGCACTACCCAGAGGTAATTACTGTGAACAGTCTTAGATGGAACAGTATGCCTTTTCTGCCATGTATAAACAAACTATTGTATCAAACGTGATCATACTGTAATGCTGTTTTACAACTTGACTTTAAAAAATTCATTGTGTAATACTTGAAACATCAGAAATGTGTAAGAAATGATGAATATGGTGTGTATCCATGTATTCACGACTGAGTTTATGAAATTAAATATTAAGAATATAGTTGTAGCCCCTCCATACCCCTCTCTAATTATGTCTCCTTCCTTCCCACCCAGGGATATTTGGTGTTTGTCAATCCCATACATTTATTAACATTTTTACTATAAATCTGAGGTGTATTTTGCATGTTTTTGACTTTACATTAATGTATTCTTCTACAATGGGCTAGTTTTGTTGAGCTCCATTTGTACATGTAGTTCTGGTTCATGAGTTTCACATAGCTTTTTCATGTTTCTCCTTCTAGGAACACCATAATGCGGGAACTTGCCCCACAGTTCCAGATCCCATGGTCCATCCCCACAGAGGCTGAGGACATTCCCATTGTCCCTACCACATCTGGCACTATGTAAGCAAAAGTTAAAAATCTAGAGTAATCTACTTAAGGCACCTAAGTCAGACCAGTGGTTTCTTCCTGACCCTGTGCACTCTGACTAGTGGAACCTGGGTCTCTTCTAGGCAGTTTTATTAAATTTACCTATATTCCTAATCTCAGATAGCTTTCCTCTGTCCTTTGACATATCAAATAGGATGAAACAATGAGAGGTGGTGAGGGGTGGGATGGGGGAAAGGCTCTAAAAACATTCCCTATCTTAGGATGGAACTTCGTTGTGTCATTGCGATTATTCGTCATGGTGATCGGACCCCTAAGCAGAAAATGAAGATGGAAGTGACACACCCAAGGTAGGAAGAATGCCCTAATTTAGACAAGTCAGTTTTTGTGAGGGAAATGGGTGCAGCGGAGGGGGGCAGATCCCAGAGGCTCTGATTGTCTCACCCCGTGCTGAAGCTTCTCCTTATTTCTCCAGGTTTTTTAGTCTATTTGAAAAACATGGTGGCTACAAGACAGGGAAATTAAAACTAAAGAGGCCTGAGCAGCTACAGGTAAAATGGTGAATCTGGCTTGGAAGAGCAGTACAATGAGAAAGATAGAGGGTATGGAATTGGGGGCCTCCATGAGAAACCAGGATGAAAGGGTCACTGGCCAGGACTTGGCCTTCTTCATGGATACTCTATTATTTCCTCTAGGAGGTGCTGGACATCACAAGGCTGCTATTGGCTGAACTGGAGAAAGAACCAAGCGGTGAGATCGAAGAGAAGACTGGGAAACTAGAACAGCTGAAGTCTGTGCTGGAGATGTGAGAAAAGGGTTAGGAAAAGGGAGCCAATAACAATGAGAATTGGGGGCTGGGATAGAAAGTAAACTGTGAATTTATCCTGCAGGTATGGTCATTTCTCAGGCATCAACAGGAAGGTGCAGTTGACTTACTACCCTCATGGAGTAAAAGCTTCTAATGAGGGACAAGGTAAAATATAATACCCCCTTCCCAGTATCATTCAGATCTCTTATTCTTGAACCCTTAGATGACCTCTACTCCAGATTACCTTTTTGGACTCCTCAAAAGACCTAATATTTAGATGTCCCCAGTATTTTCCTCAAGTCTAAACCTATTCACTACCTTTTATTCCTGCAGACCCACAACAGGAGGTTCTGGCCCCATCTCTTTTGCTGGTGCTGAAATGGGGTGGAGAACTGACCCCTGCTGGCCGAGTTCAGGCCGAGGAGCTGGGGCGAGCTTTTCGCTGCATGTACCCTGGAGGACAGGGTGAGTGTTTTGGGGGAGTAAACACCTAGCAGGACTGGGATAAAATGATTAGAGGATAAGTTGGGGAAATGAAGGGACTAAGGCAATGGTGAAGTTAAAAGGGGAATGAGCATTCTTTGTTCCATGTGGGTATTTATGACATGCATTCCTGGTCCTCCCTTTGCCCCCAGGTGACTATGCTGGCTTCCCTGGCTGTGGGCTGCTTCGTCTTCATAGCACTTTCCGCCATGATCTCAAGATCTATGCCTCTGACGAGGGCCGTGTCCAGATGACTGCTGCTGCCTTTGCTAAGGTGCGCCCAGTAGTTCTCCCACAGCCCCAGTGTCCTTTACAAAGAGAAGCAGTGAGTTGGGAGAACTAGTTAGGAAATTTTAGGGTGTTTGTGGCTGACTCAGAGAAGTTTTCTTCTGGTGTCTGACCCCATTCTGTAATACTGAGAATGAGCTGAGAATAATTAGTGAGGGCAGGCCCCTTGACCTATACCCTAGCTTTCCTAGCCAGCTCTCAGTTGACCATTTAGGCCTTGGAGGACCATGCTAGACTGGAAGGAAAACTAATAGACTTTGTGCTTCCCCTCCAGGGCCTTCTGGCTCTAGAAGGGGAGCTGACACCCATTTTGGTACAAATGGTGAAGAGTGCCAACATGAACGGGCTCCTGGACAGCGATGGCGATTCCTTGAGCAGCTGTCAGCACCGGGTGAAGGCTCAACTTCACCATATTTTGCAGCGGGATGCACCCTTTGGCCCTGAGGATTATGACCAGGTCAGACTCTCCCTATCTTGCTGTCCAATGTAACCCTGATTCCAAATTCCTAGAATTCTAAGTAACAGTGATCAATAATGGTACTTATCATGTGCCAGGCACTATTTTACATGCTTTCCATATATTATCTCATTTAATTCTTACCCTTTGAGATAAATATGGGGCCATAATCTCTTATCCACAATTTCAAAAATCAAAAGGATTTTTATAGGGTTGGCACCAAGATTCATTTTGCAGCAAAACCTGACATGATAAATATTTCTAATCCCTGTTAAGATATTTAGTGTAAACTGTGATACAGTTTGCTGCATAAATATAAATGTGTTTGATGATGCCCTAGGCCTTGCTGGAGGTATTATGTAACATACAACATATGCACTGTATTAACTTCCTAAAGTCTGAAAACTTCTCAATTCCAAACACAGCTGGTCCCAAGGATTTTGAATGAAAGAATGTTTTAATTACTTATTGCAGCATAAAAAAACTATCCCAAAACTCAGTAACTTAAAACAACCAATATTTTATTGTTTTACTTACAGTTCCAGGCTCAGTTAGTCTTGCTTGAGGTCTTTCCTGAAATTGCCCAGATGTTATCCAGATGTTGGAGCTGGAACCATCTGCAGGCTCAACTAGGATGCTGGGATGGCTGGGCTCTCTCTTTTCATGCTTTCCCAGTGGTCTCAGGGCCTCTCCTCCCCACTTGTTTTTTCCAAATGGTTTCTCTAGCATGCTAGCCAGACTTCTTAAATGGATTTCGCCAAAGGAGAAGCTCCCAAGCTTTTTAAAAGTGTAGGCCCAGAAGTAGCCCAACATAACTTTGTTACTTTTTACTGGTCAAGCAGTCACAGGGCTAGCCTAGATTCAAAGGAAAGTGAAGGTGACACAGAAGTAATGGCCATCTTAATCTACCATAAGAACTGTGGACCTGTACTACTTTGTCCCCACTTTACAGATGAGGAAACCTAGGCTCAGAAAAATTGAAGCAACCTTTACAAGGTCACCCAGTTAGTATGAACCCAAGGAATCTAACCCAAGAGCCCATGCTGTTAGCCACTGCAGTATATTACCTCACAGTATTAATCACAGTGGACGGTATTATGTAACGTCTTCCTTCTTCGTGTGTGTCCAGGCCACTATTGACTGGGGATCATGTGCCAGACTATGATTTTTCCACCATTCTATCACTGAGTTCCTCATTTCAGATTGATTCTTTTTTAAATTATTTATTTTATTTTTTTAAATATATTTTATTGATTATGCTATTACAGTTGTCCCATTTTTCCCCCTTTCTTCCCCTCTGCCCCCATACCCCCACATTCCCCACCCTTTAGTTTTTGTCCATAGGTCATACATATAAGTTCTTTGGCTTCTACATTTCCTATACTATTCTTAACCTCCCCCTGTCTGTTTTCTACCTCCCATTTATGCTACTTCTTCTCTGCCCCTCCCCCCCACCACTCCCCTGTTGATATCCCTCCATACCTTATATAAATCCCTTTAACATTTCATATAATAAAGACTGGGTGATGATGAACTCCTTGAACTTGACCTTATCTGAGAAGCACTTTATCTGCCCTTCCATTCTAATTGAGAGTTTAGCTGGATAGAGTATTCTTGGATGTAGGGCCTTGCCTTTCATGACTTGGAATACTTCTCTCCAGCCCTTTCTTGCCTGCAAGGTCTCTTTTGAGAGATCCGCTGTCTTATGGGAATTCCTTTGTAGGTAACTGTCTCCTTTTCTCTTGCTGCTTCTAAGATTCTCTCCTTATTTTTAATCTTGGGTAATGTAATTATGATGTGCCTTGGTGTGTTCCTCTTTGGGTCCAACTTCTTTGGGACTCTCTGAGCTTCCTGGACTTCCCGAAAGTCTATTTCTTTCACCAGCTTGGGGAAGTTCTACATCATTATTTGTTCAAATAAGTTTTCAATCCCTTGGTCTTCCTCTTCTCCTTCTGGCACCCCTATAACTCGGATGTTGGGACGTTTAAAGACATCCTGGAGGTTCCTAAGCCTCTCCTCAGTTTTTTGAATTCTTATTTCTTCATTCTTCTCTGTTTGGATGTTTTTTTTCTTTCTGCTGGTCCACTCCATTTATTTGAGTCCCAGTTTCCTTCTCATCCCTATTGGTTCCCTGCAGATTTTCCCTCAGTTTCTTTATATTATCCTTCACTTGCTCAACTAATTTCAACCATTTTTCTTCGAATCCTGTGAGCATCCTGATTACCAGTGCTTTGAACTGTGCATCTGGTAGATTGGCTATCTCTTCGTCACTTAGTTGTATTTTTTCTGGAGCTTTGATGTGTTCTTTCTTTTGGGCCATTTTTTTTCTCAGTGTTCCTGTTACTTTAAGGGGCGGGGCCTTAGGTGTTCACCTGGGCGGGGAAACCCACGTTGTTGTGTTGTGATGCTGCCTGTGGGGGCGGGGCCTGAGAGAGCAATGGCGCTTGCTCTGTTCTCCGCAACCACACTGCCACCCACAAGCAAGCTGTGTCCCTCTGCGCTGGCTCTGGGGTTGGTGGACAGGCCCACAAAGTTCCAAGTCCCCGTGAGTCTCCCCAATGAACTCTCCTGTGAGGCCGGGAGTTCCTCCCACTGCTGCCTCAACCCCCACAGTTGTTTTCAATCGGTTCTTTGAGGTCTTATTTCCCTGCAGCGATGGGCTGCACGGTCTGCTCCGCTCCCTGCTTTTTCTCCCGGTTTGTCTGCAGGTGAATGAGGAGCCGCCTGGTCCGCCAGTCTTGGCCCTGCTGGGTCCGGGTGGGCCGGGCATGCAGCCGCGTTTTGGTCAGGCACGCCCGCCACGGATCTCTCCAGGCAGCTGCAGCGTTGCCGGTACTGCCCCACAAACCGCGGTCTTGCCTCACTCTCTCTGCCCGGCTCCACCCCGCTTACCGGTTTCGATGAACGTGTCTTCTTTAACTCCTTGGTTGTTGGACTTCCTCTCAGTTCGATTTTCTGTCAGATCTGGCTGTTTTTGTTTATTTAAATTGCTGTTTTTCCTCGTTTGGTTGTGTGAGGAGGCACAGTGTGTCTATCTACGCCTCCATCTTGCCAGAAGTCCCTAAATTATTTATTTCTTTAAATTGTAGTACTGCTTTAACCACTTTTAAGTGTAGAGTTCAGTGGCATTAAGTAAATTCACACTGCTGTGTAACCATTTCTAGTAGATTCTTAAATGAGCTAAGTAGCTGAGCACATTGCCTAGAGAATGGCTTTTTCTGTGTTTCTCTGAGCAGGACTTGAGGACTTGACAAGGGCAGGACCTTGCTCCCTTATTTTCCAATCCACTGCTTAATGTCAAATCCAAAAAAACTAAGCCACCTTCCCTGTCTCCCTTGCTTCTTTTTGCTGGCAAGAATGGAACTCATAAGGACCTAGGTAGGGAATGTGTATATTCTATCCACAATCCTCTTCCCATCTCTCCATTCTGCATTGAGTTTGTACCTAGTTCTGAGGCAGCACCTCTACTGTAGGTTCAAGCTATGATCTTGTTTAGAGGAATGCAATAATGTTATCTTTATTATCCACTCATGAAAATATTCTTCGAAGATTTTGAGGGATTTGAGTTTCATCTTTATTCCCTCAGCATTTTCCGTGTGTTTTTTTGGAGCCCCCCAGAAAAGAATTTAAGTCTATTTTATTTCCTGTGGACTCCAAGATGTTTACCATCAACCCATCTCGATGACTGTGTGCTGGAGCAGTCCCCTCATCAGAAGGCCTTAGAACAGCTGGTGTGCCCAGTAGCATAAGAGTGCTCTTTAGAGAGAGCCAACAAACAGATCTTGTTTGCAAGCAGTTTCTGTAATAAGCTCACAGAAATCTGGGCAATTGGCATTGAGCCTATCTTGCTTTTCATCTCTCTATACTCTGCAGCTGGCTCCCACTGGAAGCACTGCCCTACTCAACTCCATGGCTATCATTCAGAATCCTGTGAAGGTCTGTGATCAGGTGTTTTCCCTGATTGAAAACCTCACTCGCCAGATCCGGGAACGGATGCAGGACCCCAAGTCTGTAGGTGGGTATGAATACTATGTTCCCTTCAAGGTTTCAGGTAGGGATGGGTTTCTCAGACACTCTTGTGTCCTCTCTGAAATGACAAGGCATCCTCATCTCTCTGGTTCTACTTCAGGTTTGCTAGGGTCTTTTGTTAGAGGTAAAAGCTTAGCTTCTCTGTCTGTCTTCCTTCCAGACCTGCAGCTCTACCACAGTGAGACACTAGAGCTAATGCTTCAGCGTTGGAGCAAGCTAGAGCGTGACTTTCGGCAGAAGAGTGGGCGCTATGATATCAGTAAGATTCCTGACATCTATGACTGTGTCAAGTACGATGTACAGCATAATGCAAGTCTGGGACTTCAAGGCACAGCAGAGTTGCTACATCTCTCTAAGGCATTGGCTGATGTGGTCATTCCTCAGGTATGTCTCATATAAGGGATCTAGTTTAGGGATTGGGGCATTGGGTGAGGAAGAAGAGAAAAGGCAGAAAGGAGGGGGCAGTATGGGAGCCAGGACAAGGAAACTTATAGAAGGAATTAGTTGAATTGCTACAATTCTCAGGGTCTACTCTGGCTCTGAGTAAGTACAGGAGACTGAGGAGAAACCTGGAGAGGGGAAATGTGGTGGATATGAAAGAAGTCCTAAACCAGAGGTGAAGACAGGCGTGATCTCAGGTCTGGGAGTATGAGGCAAGAGGAAAACAGGATTCATTGGGTATTTATTATTCCTGGCCTATGGCCACTAGGAGTACGGGATCAGTCGGGAGGAGAAACTGGAAATTGCTGTGGGCTTCTGTCTTCCATTGTTGCGGAAGATACTACTTGACCTGCAGAGAACCCACGAGGATGAGTCTGTCAACAAGCTGCATCCCCTGTGAGGGAGGGCTGGGAGGGGTGCTGGATGGAGGGAGGGGCATGTCAGGGGAGCCCTTGGGGGAATCCAGACTGGGACAGCTTGGGGAACCAAGAAGAGAAGGAGGGGAGCCTGGTATGGAAAGGAGAGGAGTGTTTGAGGTGGGAAGAGGAAGTGTGTGGAGGGGTGGGAAGAGGATTATCTGATGATGTGAGTGACTTAGCTATTACCTCAGGTACTCCCGAGGAGTGCTTTCCCCAGGCCGCCACGTTCGAACACGGCTCTATTTCACCAGCGAAAGCCACGTCCACTCCCTACTCAGCGTCTTCCGTTATGGGGGTCTTCTTGATGTAAGGATCTTTCTTCCTTCAGCCCATGAACATCTTTTCTCAGCATTCTTTTATCTCATTGTGCCTTTTTTTTTTTTTTTAAACTGCAAGCTTTCTCTGTTCCCCTTGTTTCCCTGCCCATTCCCTGATGCCTGGTAAGCATTGGCTTACCTCTTCTTGTGTTCGGTAGGAGAACCAGGATGCACAATGGCAGCGAGCTTTGGCTTACCTTGGTGCCATCTCAGAGCTCAACTACATGACCCAGATTGTCATCATGCTCTATGAGGACAATACACGGGTGAGGCGCTAACAGGGTGGAATAAGGAGAGGGCCCCTTCTTTCTCCTCCATCCCCTTTTAGGAAAAAGCTTTTTTATCCTTAGCATTTGTAGAATCCTGCTAGGTATGGCACCGAGGCACAGCATGGCACAGAGCATCTGGGAGGTTCCTACGGGAACAGAGAGAGGGGTTTGGAATGGTATCGAGCCAGAGAGATACCACAGAACATGTAGCTCTGGCATTAGGTTGGGTATAGAATTTGGGACAATGTTATAATGAGTCTTTTTCTCTCAAAAATTGTCACACATATACCTTCTTCATCTGCCTGCACAAAGGTATCTTTATATCTCCTACTGTATGCACTGAAGCAAAGCTGAATTATTGCGGGAGTTGGCTGGGGAGGGTCATAGAAGAGGAGGTTGGAAAGTCAAGCCAAGTGGTGAATCTCAAACAGTGGTGGTGAGGGAAAGAGAATCCTGCACGTAACACTAGACCATAGTTAAAGGGAAGCTGTAATCAACCAGCCACAGCGTAGAGTGAGACACTGAAACCTCAGCCCTGGGAGGACACACCCTCTCGAGTTCCTCTCTATTGGCCCTGCCGGTCTTCCACCGCCATATCTAGCTCCTCCAACTGCTCCTTCATCTGGTGATGCTCCATAGGATCCCTTATCAGAGGAGCGATTCCATGTGGAGCTGCACTTTAGCCCTGGAGTGAAAGGTGTCGAGGAAGAAGGCAGTGCCCCAACTGGTTGTGGATTCCGTCCAGCCTCTTCCGAGGTGGGTTAGAGTGCTGGGATTTTGGACTGGAGAATTTAGGAACCAAGTGGTGGGAAACTTGGAAACAGTGTAGGGAGGTAACAGGGTTGGGAAGTCTGACATTAGGAGGCCGGAGGCCATTAACACCTCTCCTATCTGTGCCTGTTGTTGCATAGAACGAGGAGATGAAAACAGACCAAGGCAGCATGGAGAATCTGTGCCCGAGAAAGGCACCAGATGAGCCAGACCGGGCATTGCAGACTTCACCCCAGCCCTCCGAGGGTCCTGGCCACCCAAGAAGATCACCCCTCATTCGGAACCGAAAAGCCGGCTCCATGGAGGTAACAGGAGGCGCTTGAGGGAAAGAAGTGGTGGAAGTGCTCATAGGACAGTATCCATGAATCCTCTGAATCCCCTTGGAGGGTGATTCTTGGGACCTTCAGTAGAGTACTCCTGCCCCTGATGGATATATTTTACTTAATCTCTTTTTCAAAGCCGGTCTCCCAATAATGCTCCTTTAAACTGGTTGCTATTTCTGAAATTAAAGAGATGCCAGAGAAAGGTGCCTGTGAGACAGCATTTTAAGAGATGAGCTCGAGGAGGAGGCCTGTGGGTGAATTTGAAAAGGCAGTTCTTTAAAAGGAAATCTAGTAGACACAGCATGAACTCCAAGCTAAAATCCCAGGGGTCTGATACTTTGAAGCTGTGTGACCTTGTACACTTAACATCTCCAAGCCTCAATTTTTCATCTATTACATATAAGTAGTATTGACCATGCAGATGCTCAGTAAACAGTAACTATAATCACAGCACAGTTGATATTCAAGGCTAGGCCTTCTCTATCTCTTTGTGGCCTTGGATAAAAATTATCGCTCATACAAGAGCAAATAGGTGGTACTTTAAATTAATTCCTTTAGGGTTATCTATACTCTCATCCTAGAAAGGGAATCAGGTCTGAAAGTCAGTGTCCTTTGTTCTGATGAGCAGGTTTATGGCTGTGGGTCTGTGTTGTGCTATTGGAGTTTGTCTCTAGTCCTGGTCCTAGTTCTGTAGCCTAGAAAAAGGACCTGCTGTACACCTCGCATGTATCCAACTAACTGTTCTGGGGTTTCGGTCTGTTTTTCATGGAAAGATTCTTTGCCTCTTGGCCCAGTGACACTCTTTTGACCCCATGACCTATCCCAGTTTCATGAACTGTGACTGTCTGATTTGAGTCCTGTTTTGATAGATGAATCCGTTCCTGGCTCTGTGCCAGCTCTGTCTCAAAGGAATTGGTTTTTCCATTTTATGAACATCTCAGGAGAGTCTTTAGCTTACAGAGGTTCAGCAAGAAATTTATAATTAAGATTTTGGAGAAACCTGAGAAGACAAACTAGTCTCTGTTCTAGACTCATCCTTTTCTTTCTGATGATTTTAAGGTGGATTTTAAGTTGTGAATACTAAGTGTCTTTAGGTGGGATATGCATCGTGTTCTCTCTGAGGTGTAAGTTAACTTAATATCCATAGTACACTAGTACCATTCAGACTCAAGTGAATAGATCAGATAGGTAGAATGATATAATATTCTATCAATAAACTCTTCTACATCTAAATGTCTTCCCATTCACATGGTCTGCCAGTCTCTCTGGCACTGCTGTGCTTGACCCCCTTTTTTCTTCTGGTTTAAGCAGTTAAGAGACATAGAAAAGGCAGCACTCTCTGTGTATCATCGCTCAGACTTGATGGGATTGACTTCTTGCTTTCAGGCCTACAGAAAGCTTCCTCTTATAATCATATTTCTTTCTTTCAGTTACTAGTGCTGCTTATCTAGGATGATGGTTGTCCAAGATGTATTCTTTAGATTTGCAAGAAAATCTTCTGTATGCTCCTTGGTCACACAGCCTTACAATATTAATAATTCCTCTCCTTGTTCCATATCATCCTACCAACTATAATTGTTCCCCCATCCCTTCTTTTCCTCTTGTCATGTCATATTTTTGGACTATTTTAAAATACAAAAATCTGTGACCTTCATAGCAGCTGTGCCATAGGCAATCATTTTCTTTGGCCCTATAATTAGGCCTGCCCAATAGCCACTGGGGGTTAAAGGAGCTATGACCGGCTTTCTACCCGGTCTGATTTCAGGTCATGAACATGCAGTGCACGGGGAACCTGGACCTGATTCCTTTAAGGGGACGGCGCCGCCGGAGGTCCGGAGACCTCCCCCGGCCTTCCCCAGCCATCGGCCTACAGCCCCGGGCTGTGTCCACCACTCACCTGGCGTCCTGCACAGAGGTGTTCCTCCCTACCTCATCTTCCTTTTCTGCCCCTGTCTTTGCCTTCTGGGATTTAGGGACTCAGAACACAGTCAGGGGTGGGTGTATGTATGTTTGGGGTTATATGATTGGACCCTTGCGGGCTTTTTAGAAATCTGTTTCATGTCTCTAGGAGAGGAGGGGAGGGCTTCTTGGTTCAGATAAGAAACTGAGTATGGTTTCCATAGCCACAGCTCTCCCATGGAAAGAAGAGAGGGTGGCCACACTACATCTCGTTGTAGCTGAGCTGTTGTGATTGGCTTTCTGAGTCCTGCTGCAGGGATAGACGAGATTAAGGAGCCCTGCTCTGCTGAGAACTAAGAATGATTGAATGATTTCTCAGATTTGGGATGGGAGGGCTAGGGGGACAGGCATCTTGGAAATAAATGTGCCTTTTAGTATAGGATTCTCTGGACAGCTTCCTCTGCAAAATACACTCTTTGTTTCCTTTTCTTCTTCTTCTCTCTTAAAAATCCTTTGGTTCTTCTAAACCTTTTGACATTGCTTGGCTTTGTACGGGCAGGAATTCAGGGTCTGGGTTTTATTTAGACTGCTATGTTGAAATGGCAAATGGTAACAGAGACCTTTTTCTCCAGGTGCTTTCTGAGACGTCATCCTCCAGGCCTGGTGGCTACCGGCTCTTTTCGTCTTCACGACCACCGACGGAGATGAAGCAGAGTGGCTTAGGTATGGTTTTCCAGCATCTCTCACCTGTCTTTGGGAAGGGGTGTCTGTCTCTTCTTCAGAGTTTTATTGTGGGAATTGTCTGGTGGGGATAGGGAGGATGAATTTGGAGAAGCCATATTTAGGTGTGAACTTTGATCCCACATGACTATTTTCATTCCAAGAAGGTGTTTGTCTTCTGATTTTCTATACCAACCCCCCATTTATCTGGCTGAAGGGCATTTTTCTGGCTTCTCCTCTCATCCCTTATCTGTCCCTCCAGTCTAGCCCAGACCTTAATGGGGCCATGGAGACTCTGAATCTTCAGAGTTATCAGAGACAGAGCTATAAATAGAGGTACTCGTGACCCCCATACGTGTCATATTCTTCATTTGGAGAATTTGTGCCATGTCTTCCTCTGAGACCTATGTTTATTATCTCCCTGCTCTGGCCCCTCCCACCTCCATTCCCACTCCTAAATCCTCTCCTAATCCTGTAATTTTTTTCCTTTCTTCCTGAAAATTGAGGGACAAATCTGAGACTGGTATAGTGGCAGAGGCTTCTCTCACGACTTTGAGGGAATGTCTCTTGATTTTTTTTGATTCCTGGAGAGGGGTGGAGAACATCATTCAACCTTTCCTAAGAACAGAGACTGCAGGAAGGACCAAGCCTCAGAGGGTATTGTATTGTTGGGGTGTGGGGAGTGGTCCTTGGGAGGGGCAATCTTTGAACACAGTGCCTTGTGAGCCAATAACTAGAAATGGCAGTTAGAGATAATCATGTGGGATCTGGACTTGCTCCTCTGGCTCTTTCTCTCTTGTTCTCTCCATTTAGCTCCTTTCATTTTTCTGTTACCTTTGTCCTTGGCACCCAATTTCTTGGCCCCAAGATGGTCAGCATTTGGGTGAGCAGAAGGAGAAATATTTTGGTAATTTTCCAGGCTAATTTTATGGGAGTAGGTTGCCTTCTAGATTCCTGAAATGAGGTAGGTGGTTTGAAAAATAAATGACAGATGTGTATATCTGTGATAAGGGCTTCTCATCCCAGAAGTCCCAGTAAAGAATAGGTTTCAGGTAGGCGGGAAAGGGGGATAGGTGTATCTGGCCCAATTAAGTGGGAATGCTGTTAAGAACAAGGCAGAGGTATTGACGTGGTATTTAACAGATGGTGCTGGTTAGGTAGCGACTACCCTCTGAGATGATCTAAGGGCTGGGCTGGGCAGGATTGGCAGGACTGCACCAGAACATTATTTAGCAGAGGAAGTAAAAAAGCCTGGGGTGGTCTGGGACAGAGCCAGCTAGTTTCAGCTTCTCTAAAGAAAAACTGACATATTTAGCAACCCTTATTATTCTCTGAAACCCCATTTCTAGAGCCTGTTTGATCATGAAAGGTCAGAGAAGTTGCTGTATAGGAAGAGCGGTCCTGAATTCCAGGGTGGAGATATTCAGCATCTGAGCTTTCTTAATTTCTGTGGTGACCCTGAAATGCTGGGACCCCTGAAACTGTGGCCCCTTCTTTGTGGGATCAAAAGAAACAGACCTCCTCTCTACTTTATTCATCTCTCCTATGAATGTTAAGTTCCCAAGCCAAACCCACAGTCTTGGCTAGGATGGATTTGGAAGTAGAGGGGCAAATCCCACAAACGAGGTTGTCATCTTATCTCCTCATTCCCATTCTGTCCTCATGGGCTATAGTAGGAGAGGGAACTCTGAGTCCTAACCCTATTCTTGATCAGATATTTGGGACAGTAACTGGCTTGATTTATTTGCTCCAGAGATTTTTCGAGTTTTATTTACTCCTCTGATTGGCAATAGAGTTCTCTTTGATTTCTTTGAATTTATATGTGTGGACATCTGGCTTTGAGCATAGGGTTTACAAGACAAACTTCTGAGAGGAGGAAAAAAATCATCTTTTTTGTTGTTGTTTCCTGTTCACTAGGTCCTTCTTAATATGGTGCTCAGCACATAGTAGGCATACTCTACATATAATCACCTGACTCTTCTCATGCCCTTCAGTTTGTGTCCATCTTCACTTCAGAAACAATCTGTTTCTTCTTGATGAAAAAAAAAACCTTTTTTTTTTCTAGTCAAACACAGTTGATCTCAGAGTCAAGAGGCCTGGATTCTATCACAGCTTAGCTCCTAACAAATTGTCTGACCTTAAGCAAACAAGATCCCTTTGAATCTCAGTGTCTTCGTCTCTGAAATCAGAAGGTTGAACTGGATAGTTTTTGAGCCCCTTTCAGGTTTAAACATTCAGCGAGTCTCATACTTTCTTTCTTGGGAAAAGTAAAAAGGCCTAATGGGAGGTAGAAGGGAGGGAATGTGGGATGAAAAACTTAGGAGGAATTGAAACATCGGAGAACTTGAGATTTGGGAGGAGTGTTCAAAACTTAGTCTCTAGTTTCAATCAAAGTTCTTTCCTTGAAAACCTATAATGGACTAGATCTGGGTTTTTCAAACCCTATATCCAGGATAAGGAACACTGAATCAAATTTAGGCCTATCTAGAAGGATTGCCTATTCTTTTAGCATTCCTGAGAGCCAATGGAAAGCATAGTCTATCCCTTTCAGTAGCTTTGAGTCCCCTAATATCACTAACCCTGCCTTTGTAGTGGCCCCTTGTATCTGCCATGTAGATCTTCAGGAGAATCCCTACTTTGCTTGCTCAGTGTAGCTGTGAAAGTAGTGAAAGCTGTTTGTGGCTATGTGTGGTAGCCACCTGATGGTGGCTCTGAATGGCTGTGTGTGTGTGTGTGTGTGTGTGTGTGTGTCTTGATGTTGTCATGTGATGTTGTGTGTACTTCTGTGTGGTACTTGCAGCTTTGCGTGGCTACTAATGCACTCCCGGCCTTGCAGGCTCACAGTGCACAGGGCTGTTCAGCACCACAGTGCTGGGTGGCTCCTCCAGCGCCCCGAATCTTCAGGACTACGCTCGCAGCCATGGCAAAAAGCTACCACCTGCCAGTCTGAAGCATCGAGATGGTATGTGGGTGGGTTGGGGGTAACTCTTTTCTTCATTTGTCCTCCAGCAAGGACATAGTTCAAGAACTATTCATACTTAAGATGGCACTGACACTGGCCTTTTAACAAGTTTTCTTCATCAGTTGTAGAGGGGAGAAGGAACCAAGACCCCATTCACCTCCATTTGCATTCCCTCTCACCATACAAGTATTACTTATTTATGCTTATCCCTTCATAAACTCCCACATACAGCCCTGCTACATCAATTTATTTTACCTTCGTATTCTTTCCTGGATTCTGGGCTGTAGGGAAAAGGACCAAGAAGGATGATCCAAGGTCAGGAAGAATGCAGTGGAGCCTTGATTAAAATTCAGGAAATCAGGGATGGGAAAGTTGCCTAGCCAAGGCAGGAAAGATGATATGGAAAGAGACTGGGGGACGGGATGAAAGTTTCTACAGAGATCATCTTTTTAAATGATGAGAAAGAGGATGTGGTGGTGAAACTTGGGTTGTTTGTGGGGCTGTATGGTGGCAGAGATGACACATGGATTCTTAAGGAGGGATTATACCAAAGGAAAAATTGAAATGCGGTAGTCAGGAATCTAAGGGTGGGGGTGGGAGCAGGTCATATACCAGCTGCAAAGAACAGAGTAGATTGCTGGCAAATTCCAGAGCAGGGAGTGGGGACAGGTGTGGGTATAATCCCCATGATGTCTTTTCTCCCCAGAGTTCTTGTTTGTCCCGGCCGTAAAACGATTTTCTGTGTCGTTTGCAAAGCATCCGACTAACGGTACGTTTGCTTCTGACCCAACGTCATTCATCCTCACCATGTCACTTCCAGACACTTAACCTCTGAGTTCTGACACTGACTTTGCCTCTCCTTCCACTGTGTTGACACCCTGCTGTCTGTGAATGAAACACTCACTAAGTGTCCCTCTTGGGACATGTCCCTTGTGTGACAAACCTTAGCCTCGGCTGCAGCCTGGCTGCCCTATCCCTGTGGCAACTCAGGGTCTTACTTCCATGGTCACCGTCATCACCATTGTGTCACCTTTTTTCAACATCATCACCAAAACATTAATTAAAACTCTGCCTTTCTCATCACATGACTGCTGGGCTTTGTATAAACATGATACTGGTTCCCCTTCTTAGGAAGATACTGGTATTTCCTATATTATCCTCATTTCATCTCCCCACCCCCAGCTCAGCTTATGTAATTTTGATCTTCTTGTTTTTCCTCCAACTCTTTTGTTGGAGTGGACAACTAGTTTGTTTCCCTCAGGAGCAATGCTGCAGTTCCCAGCTCCCAAGCATACCCCAAAAGACATTGGTCTCGAGTATACAGTTTCCCATCTCCATATTCATATCTCTTACCATGATGTGTACTTGGTGTGGTTCTTGTGCTCCTGACATCTGCTTTATGTTACTACTAACTTAGGGCCTGGGCATAGAGAACAGGAGCCCAGATTGGCCTGGGATAGAAGAGAGAAAGAAAGGAGTAGGAGGTAGTAGACAGAGGAAAAAGAATTGTACCTTGAGTTTTTACATGTGGTTTTCATGTAACCCCCAGCCTACCTGTGGCAAGGCTGTCTCAAAGAAACTCGAAGTGAAGAGATGTTTACTAGGATTCTAGGGGAGCTTAGGAATGAATAATATTTCAAAAATATTGAAGAACTGGGTCTTCCCATTCTAAGGTGGCAGACCAAAATCTGAACGTGGGATCCAAAAATTGAAGGTGGGAACCAGAAACTGAAGGGCTGTGGTCTCTTTGTAGGGTACGGCAGGGGAACTCAGGGCTTACCCCCTGTTTTATACTTTTTTAGCTTTAGTTTCTCTGTGCATTGCCTCTTGTCTTCAAGATAAATCTAGTTCTGTTTTATATGGTTTTCTTTCATCCAAGAGCTGAGATTCTTTGAGGGAGGTAAAATTAGTGAGGCTTTCTGGCTGGAAAACCTCCAGGTGCTGACCCTGTGCTTCTCAGCCAGTGGCAGCTGCTAGATTGTAGCCTTGTTGGGCCATATGTCTCCATTAGGCACTCCTGAAATCTTCTGAGCTTGACTAGCTTATACTTGTTCAGTTTATACCCCCATCCCAGCTTCCACTTATGCCTATGACAGGATCTCTCCATTCAGATTGGCATGGCTGTACCTTCACATTTGGCTTCAAGCTCTTCTGGCCTTCACAGGCCACAGTCATCTCCAGAGTAGAACTTAATGCACCAACCCCAATGCCACTGCCTGGGACTTGGACTTAGGAGACATGTTACTTAGGGTACAGAATGTAGTACCAGGAACTTGGGCCTCTAAAATCTGAGCCAAATCATAGATCTCCTAGTTCTTAGTCTCTTGGAGAAAAGATACAAATTCATAAAGCAGATCCTCAAACCTATATATCTCTAGTTCCCTGAAGCCTTGGTTAGCAGCCTCATCAGTTGAAGAAAAGAAGAATTAATTCTACCAAAAGGTGGAGAGGAAGAAAGACCTGGAAAATTCAGGTATCGTGCAGGAGAGCAAATTCAAGATCTCTTCCAATACCCTGCACACTTCCTCAGGGGTCTTCTGGCTTTTGTTCTTCTTGTACTTGAGCTTGGAGGCTACAGTGCTTAAGAACCAGACTCTAGGATCTACCTGTTAGCAATAGGAGAAATTTGGACCTATTATGTCTCCTGCTGAAGATTATCTAGATTTAATTTGACTGTCAGGATAATATGAGCACTCTACCCCGTGGCCAGATCTTGCTTGACTGACTCAGCGATTACAGAGAGGATGTGCTGCCGGCATTGCCTGTGGCAGATTAGTCACAACAGTGTGCCAGCCTATTGTCCCATCATCGCCTTCTCCTTGCCATGATGTCTGGCTTTGAAATAGTTGCTGGTAAAACTGGACCTGGCTTTAGAAAGGAGTCAGGACAATGCTGTCTCCTTACTTTGATGGGAAAACATTTCTCAGCCCCTCGTCACCTCTATTTCTGATAAGCTTTGGTCACATCCTGTGACTATATCAAGTATATAAATATGGCCCATCACTAAACTGCACACTGAACTCACTAAAGTAAACTAATCTAGTAGAAAAGAGATGGTGACTCACCCTTATCCAGAAAGTCAGAGTGTACCCATTAGATTTGCCAAGCCCTTTATTTCCTAGGGACCCTCACAGCTGTCTCATCATTTGTATAGTTAGTGCCTGGGTACAGCTGAAACCTCTCCTGACATTCAGACTAAGGTCTCTTGAAACCGTAGTCTCATGGGATCACCCGATGCAATCAGTTCTGGTCTGGGAGCTCTGAGCACTTGTTCTCAGCTACCTTGATTCTACATTCTCTGTACCAACATTCTGTCTTAAGATCTTAGAACCCCATATCTTTTCCCCAGGATCTTTTCCCTACTGTTCCTTTTACACCCCTTTCCACATGCCTTTCACTATCTTCAGCCTTTTGCAGATGAATCGCATATATCAAAAAAATTTGCCAAGCATTTAAAATAATAAGAGGTTCATTCCCTGGCTGGTTTGGCTCCGTGGATTGAGCACTGGCCTGAGAACTGAAAGGTCACTGGTTCGATTCCCTGTCAGGGCACGTGCCTGGGTTGTGGGCCAGGTCCCCAGTTGGGAGTGTGCGAGAGGCAACCAACTGATGTCTCTTTCCCTCTTTCCTCCCTCCTTTCCCTCTCTCTAAAAATAAATAAAATCTTTAAAAAAAAAAAAGTCTTTCAGGATTGAAGCTCTTCCACTGACCAGCTGAACAAAGTGCAGTTAGACCCACCAGCAGTGGGAAGAAAATATAAAATTACCTAACTTTTGGCTTCTTTAAGGTATACAGAGTCTCCCACATCCTGAGATTTATGTAAACATTTTTTTGAATCTGTATATTTGAACAAAGGTAGAGGATGATTAACCAATAATGGCATTTTCACATATTGATTCCATTTTTTTACATGCTCTGTTTTACACCTGGTTTCCTTCCAATCTCCCATGCCAGCTAACAACAGCCTTTCCTATAGTTATCTTAGAGTCTGGTCTAGACGGCCTGGCCTGAACCTTTATCAGCCTTTTTAACTTCAAACTTTACCTTGATATTCTATACCATTCTTGACCTTCTTCTCTGAGTGACTTTGAATCTTTTTATCTCTATTCCAATTTCATAAATACATTAGACTGAGAAGTAGGCATATCCAGAGTTTGTCCAAGAATGATCTGGGGTACTGGATCTCTAGTCAAGCCTCCCACAGAACTCCCAAGCCTGCTTACCCCCATCCAGATTGATGTGACTTCTGTTGGTAAACACTGACTGAATTATGCTCGCTGAGAAAGGGGAGGGTCTTGCTGTATGATGAGGTCTCACTAGCCCCTTCTTTTAGACTCACTGTGTGATGACGACACTCTTCTTTCCTGCAAGAGATGCCCAGTGGCTCTGACCATCTCTGCTTCTCTCTTAGCTCACGTTGGAGTTGAGTGACTCCATTTCCCAGTAATGCTTGTGCCAGTCAGTGCCCCCCTCATTGTCTCTCCCTCTTCTCTTTCTTTATCTTGTGCTTCCTGCCGTGGTACCCCCCAACCCCTCCAGAGCTGCTGGATGACCAGCACCCTGTGGTCCGGTTGCTGCGCCGTTTTTCCTCTGACTGCCCAGGGGGCCGGCCAGTCTCCTTGGATGCCACGCTGGCGCATCACCTGCACCAGTGCTCCTACCACCTGCGCCTCTTCCGGAACTGGCTGCGCTCAGGCCAGGATGACCCCGAGTGCCTCTACGGTACCCCCTACCACCAAGCTGGCTGCTGCCACTACCCTGGCTGGGACTGACTGCTTTGCTTATTGCACTTTTGGCAGGAGAGCCCACCTGTTCCTTTCTCCTATTTACCCTGAGGTTATGTGACTTGCATTTAGTTGCTTGGATGGGATTGGTGCCAGACTGCCTGGTAGCTGTAGCACTGGCTGCTCCTCTTTCCTCACTGCCTCCTAATGCTACCCATTCCCAGTTCTATTAAGTACAAGAGTAGTCTCTTGCCCTAGAATATATTTTTATCTCTATAACCTTATACCACCACCATCTTCAAATCCAGACATTTTTCTACCCACTCTGAGGAGCTAGAGGCTGTACCTCTCTTGCTCTCCTGCCACTAGAGTACATGGAGAAATTGAAGCACAGAGGTCTCAGTTGAATCCTTGAAACAAACAAGGGCCAGAGGTTAGACAATGATGAGGTATAATTCTTTGGAGGTTTTAGTCATTGGTGAATAGGAGGCTATGTCTTGCATAGATATTGCTGTCCTGCCTACCCTTAGTCCCTTGAAGGAGATGTAGAGGAGGCATAGGAAAGATTGGAGACTGCAAAAATGGTTGGGTCGTGTGCTTCTTGATTCTCCAATGGGAAGTTGTTTTTTTTTTTCTTTCTTCTCAACAGGCCCTAGGATTAGGGTTACACATTTAGTTTACCCCTTTACCCTAGTGGTAGACCTACATTGGAATTATTGGGCTCAGAGCAGAGAATCAGTGTTTATTGTTTCTTCTAGGGTGTTTGCTTATTTTCCTGATGGAATAAAGAAATCCTAGCAAGTCTGGGGTCTTCCATTGAGGGCAGAAGGGAGAACATTTGATGTGATGGAAATAACCAAGAAAGAACTTCCATCCCCCAGCCTGTTCATGCATGTGATTTTCCTGGGCTGAGCTCCATATGTATTGCATGCCCTCCAGCTTGCTTCCAAATATTCTAGCCTTTCTACCCATATCCTATATCTGCACGAACCCCTTCTCAGATTACATGCTCTCCTCCTTAATCTGGTTCTCTTACACATGATCCTCGAAATCTGCTGTTTCTTCCCAGCTCCATATGACCTCCCTAACCTCATTTACACCTACAATTTCACCCCTTACCTATGGACCTTTGGTTTATTCCTCCAGAAAGTGCAACAGCAATGTAGGTGCTTACCCTATTGGGATTCTGTTGAATTTTCCGTGGGACATTGCAGGCTCTCCATAGGTAGGATGAGAGGTGATTTGATTCACCTGGAGGCCTTGGCAGGTAGACTTTTTAGGAAGTCTGGAGGTGACAAATAGATTTCTTTTGGGGCTCTAAAGAGTTCCCTTTCCTGAGAATCTTGGATACCCCACACTCCATAAGCCACGGACTCTCCTGGTGGCTCTCAGGAACTCTCCATGCTTCCTTGGCCAGTCGGGGTGTATCTGGCAGGAGTATTGACTTTGCCCGTCTCTTTTCTAACAGGATTTGAAGGGTGCTCCATGGTGCCTACCATCTACCCCCTAGAAACACTGCATAATGCCCTTTCCCTGCGTCAAGTAAGTGAATTCTTGAGTAGAGTCTGCCAGCGCCACACTGAATCCCAAGCACAGGCATCTGCAGGTATGGAGAATACTCTTGTCTTGTACTCCTATCTCTGCCCTCATTCCCATGCTTCCTAGAACATGAGTAATCAATTAAAAAGATAGGCACTCCAAAAATATACAAAAGTAGACTTGAAAAAAATGCTTAATTGTATAAGCCAACTCAAAATCATAGAAATATCTCTCCTTCCCAAGAAAATTTATAAATTTAGTGTGATTCCAATCAAAATATTGGTGGCTTTCTAAAATCAGACAGATTGGTTCTGAAGTTCTCACTGAAAAATAAGCAAGCAAGAATAGCCAAGAAAACCTTGAAAAGAAGAGCAATGAACGGTTACTAGTCCTGCCAGATTTTAAAACATTCTATAAAACTTCTATAAAAGTACAGTATAATATTGGTATATGAGTAGACAGAGATCAATTAAAAAAATGGAAAATTTAGAAATAGATGAAGTTAGCATTTCAAAATACTGGGGGAAAGGCAGACTTTTTAATAAATGGAGTTGGGACAACTGAATAGTTATTTGACAAAAATTAAAACTGAATCCATACTTCATGCAATATGCCAGTATAAACTCCATGTAGATCTGAGAGCTGAATGTGAAAATTAAACCATACAGTAGGTAGCTCCAAGGGCTTGTCTTTATGAAGAAATGCCCAAAAAATAAAGCAAAAGCTGATAGACTCAACTTTGTCAGAACTCTGAAAAATAGTCAAAGGTTTGTAACATCCAGGAAAATACTGAACCAAGGAGGAAGTAACCTAAAAGTGTCAGGAAGCTTTCCAGGATTTTTATTTGACTTTCTACCCATCTCCCTACCTTGGCAGCAGTCTTGAGGATGGCATCCCTATATCATCAGTGTGGGGCCCTGGTCCCTGGTTCCAGAGAGAGCAGAGCAGACCTTGTTCTCAAAGAATTGTGTTTGTTCAAACTTGTATGCGGGCAACCTGAAGGACTGACACAGGGTGCTTACCTTTGTTTCACCTAACTTGGAACTCACCCAGTGTACAAACGTGGCTATGCAGAGGGTATTTCTTGAAAACATTGTAAGATAAATGAACAGTATGCTGTCTGGGGCAAAACATTATAGTTGAGGCAAACAATAGGCATCCTGAAAGCCTGGGAAGAAAACCTAGGCAGAGAGTTTCTTTAGGAAATTAGGCATTCAAAACCACCCACATATACTGGGAAATATAAAGCCATGCACATGCCTAGGGAAGGACACATGAGCACAAAAAGACATGAGAAAACCCTAAGTTTTTACCTCTAGCTGAATTCTAGACTCGGCACAAGCAAGGAGTGAAGGTTAAGGCGGTGTTGTTAACAGTCTACCTAAGTGTTGAAGGAGCACCTCAACATAGAACCAATTGGTGACGACTGTAGAGTTCCTCTCCCTTCCCCTTCCTTCTACTCCTTCCCTCCTTCTACCCCTTTTTGGTTCTTGGAACATTCAAAGAAAATACTTGTCAAAACACTTGCTGAGCATAAACTAAAGGAACAAGACTTCACAGACCACACATGGCAAAGAAGACAAAATTTATAAACATAGTTTAGAAAAATCACTAAACAAACAGCTACAGACCATAGCAAACAACAAAAACAAACCCTGAGGAAGGGAGGCTAATCTGATTTTCAGAGCGAATACATTAAGATATTCAAAATGCCCAATTTTCAACCAAAAAATTATAAAATATGCAAAGAAACAAGACAATATGGTCCATTCACAGAGGAAATTAACAGAAATGGTTCTTGAGGAAACACAGACATTAGACTTACTAGACAAATATTTTAAATAAGGAAAGGAAACCAGGGACAGAGAACTAAAGAAAATCAGAAGAATGATGTCTCAACAAATAGAGAATATCATTGAAGAGAAAAAATGAAAAGAAACCAAACAAAATCTGGGGCTGAAAATATGATAACAGAAATGAAAAATTTACTAGAGGATTTGTTAGAAGATTTGCAGGGAGCAGAAAGAATTAGCAAACTTAAAGATAGATCCTCTGAAAAATATCCAGTCTGAAGAGGAGAAATAAAAAAAGAATGAGGAAACATGAACAAAGCCGAAGAGATCTGTCAGACACCATTAACACACCAACATATGCATAATGGGAGTCCCAGAAGAAGGGAGAGGGAAAGAGCTAAAAAACTAACTGAAGAAATAATGGCTGAAAACTTCTCAAATTTGATAAAGACACAGATCTTTACAACCAAATAGTTGAAAGATAAGTGTAAAGAGATCTACACTGGGACACATTACAATCAAATTGTCAAAATACAAAGAGAAAATGTTGAAAGTAGAAAGAGAAAAGTAACTTGTCACATAGAAGCGATCTTTCGTAAGATTTACAACCCATTTCTTATCAGAAACTGTAGAGGCCAGAGAGCAATGAGAATGTGTATTTAAAGTGCCAAAAGAAAAAAAAAACTATCAACCAAGAAATCTGTATCTGGCAAAACTCTTCAAAAATGAAGGATAAATTAAGGAATTCCTAGATAAACAGAAGTTGAGAGAGTTCATCACTAGTAGACCTGCCCTAAAAGGAGGCTTTTAGACTGAAATAAAAGGACACTAGACAGTAACTTGAAACCACACCCAAAAATAAAGAACTCTGATAAAGGTAATTACATTGGTGAATATAAAAGCCAGCATTACAGTATTTTTTTATTTCCAGCTCTTCTTTTTGTTTCATTTATGAATTAATACACAAATCAATAAAACAATCGTAAGTCTGTGTTAATTGGCATATAATATATAAAGATATGATTTGTGACAATAACATAAGGAGAGGAATGAGCCTAATAGGAGCAGAGCAGAGTTTTTGTATGTTATTGAAGCTAGATTACTATTGATTCAAATAAGATTATTGTAAATTTAGGATGTTAAGGGTAATCCCCATGGTGACTACTGGAGAAATATCTAAAACATATACAGAAACAGAAATGAGAAGGGAATCAAAATGGTTTACTACAAAAAAAAATTAAATACAACAGGTGGTAGTAATGAAGGAAATGAGGAATGAAAAAGTTGTATGACAGGGGTATCAAACTCATTTTAACTGGAGGCCACATCAGCCTTGTGGTTGCCTTCAAAGGGCCAAATGTAATTTTAGGACTGTGTAAATGTAACTACTCTCCTTAACAGTTAAGCAAGAGCTTGACACTGCTGCCAGATAGAAACAAGGTGCCGGGCCGGATAAAACAAGGTGGAGGGCCGGATTCGGCCTGCGGGCCTTGTGTTTGCCACCTGTGTTGTATGACATACAGAGAACATAGCAAAATGGTATAAGTAAGCCCTTTCTCATCAGTAGTTATTTTAAATATAAATGAATAAAACTCTCCAAACAAAAGGCAGAGATTAGCAGAATATATTTTTTAAAAAAAATATCCAACTATATGTTACAAGAGACTCACCTTAAATTCAAAGACACAAAGAGGTTGAAAGTGAAAGGATCTATTCCACACAAATAATAACCAAATGAGAGCTGGAGTTGACTAATGTCAGATGAAATAGTCTTTAAGTAAAAAATTTTTACAAGAGACAGAGGTCATTTTGTGTTGATAAAAGTCAATTCATCAAGAAGGTAGAATGATTATAAACATATACTCACCAAACAACAGAGCCCCAAAATATTTGAAGCAAACAGTGACAGAACTGAAGGGTGAAATAGACAGTTTTACAGTAATGAATAGTTGGAGACTTCCGTACCCCACTCTCAATAATCGAGAAACAGCTAGACAGAGATTAGGAAGGAAACCGAGAACTTGAACAACACTGTAAGCCAGGTAAACCTAATAGACATTGTAGAACATTGCATCTAACAACAACAGAATGCAGATTCTTTTTTTAAAACTGAATTTATTGGGGTGACATTGGTTAGTAAAATTATATAGGTTTCAAGTGTACAATTCTATAATACATTATCTGTATATTTCATTGTGTGTTTACCACCCAAAGTGAATTCTTTTTATTTTTTAAAGATTTTATTTATTATCCTTAGACAGAATGGAAGGGAGGAAGAGGGAGATAAACATCAATGTGTGGTTGCCTCTCACATGGGCCCCGCTGGGGACCTGGCCCGCAACCCTGGCATGTGCCCTGACTGGGAATCGAACTGGCGACCCTTTGGTTCCCAGCCCGCGCTCAGTCCACTGAACTACACCAGCCAGGGTGAATTCCTTTTTTTTAAATCACCGTATTTTTTACCCCGCTTTACCTTTAACTACTTTCGCAGCTCCTCTTCCCTCTGGTAACTACCATACTGTTGTCTCTGTCTGTGAGTTTTTGTTTGGTTGGTTTTCTTGTTTGTTCATTGTTGCTTTCAGTTTTATATCCCACAGAAGAATGAAATTATATGGTTCTTGACTTTTTCTCTCTGACTTATTTCACTTAGCATGATACTCTCATGATCCATCCATGTTGTTGCAAATGGCAGTATTGCATCTTTTTATGGCTGAGTAATTTTCCTTGTGTATATGCACCACATCTTCTTTATTCAGTGATCTATTGAGGGATGCGTTGATTGTTCTCGTGTCTTGGCCATCGTGAATAATGCTGCAGTGCACACAGGGGTACAAATATCTTTGCGAATAAATGTTTTAAAATATTTTTGGTCTCTCTGACTGGTGTGGTTCAGTTGGTTGGACATCATCCCACAAAGCAAAAGGTCACTGGTTCGATTCCTGGTCAGGGCACCTCCCTGGGTTGTGGGTTCAGTGCTTTGTTGGGGTACTTACAAAAGACAACTGATCGATGTTTCTCCCTTACATCAATATGTCTCTCCCTCCCTTCTCTTTTCTCTAAAAATAAATAAAATAAAATTTGGGGGTAGATACCCAGAAGAGGGGTTGCTGGATCATATGGTAACTCTATTCTTAATTTTTTGAGGAACTTTCATACTGTTTTCCATAATGGCTACACCAGTTTACATTCCCACCAGGAGTGAATGAGGGTTCCTTTTTCTCTACAACCAACACTAATTACTTGTCATGTTGATAATAGCCATTCTGACAGGTGTGAAGTGGTATCTCATTGTAGTTTTGATTTGCATTTCCCTAATAGCTAGTGAAATTGAGCATCCTTTCTTATATCTTTTGCCTATTTTTATGTCTTCTAGGGAGAAGTGTTTGTTCAGGTCCTCTGCCCATTTTTAAATTGGATTGTTTATTTTTTTTGGTGTTGAGTTGGTTGTATGAGTTCTTTAAGTATTTTGGAAGGCAGCTATGCTCACCACTATACCACCAACATTCTTTAAGTATTTTGGATATTAACCCCTTGTCGGGGCCATTGTTTGCAAATATCTTCTCCCATTCAATTGGTTGCTTTTTTGTTTTGTTGGGGGTTTCTTTTGCTGTGCAGAAGCTTTATAGTTAGATATAATCCCATTTATTTATTTTTGCTTTGACTTCCCTTGCTTTTGGAGTAATACAGGGTCTTCTTAAGTGCACATGGAATAGTCTCCAGGATAGACTATATGTTAGGCCACAAAAGAAGTCTAAATAAATTTTTAAGAATTGGTATTATACAAAATATTCTCTCCAACCACAATGAAATGATGCTAGAAATCAATAATAGAAGGAAAAGCAGAAGATTCACAAATATATGGAAATTAAACAACATATTTGATTTATCTATTAAAAAAATTTTATTTATTTTTAGAGAAAGGGGGAGGCAGAGAGAAAGAGAGGGAGAGAAACATCGATGTATGAGAAATGCATCAATCTGTTGCCTCTCACACGCCCCTAACTGGGGACCTGGCCTGCAACCCAGGCATGTGCCTTGACTGGGGATAGAACTGGCCACTTTTCGGTTCACAGCTGGCACTCAATCCACTGAGCCACACTAGCCAAGGCTAAACAAGATATTCTTAAACCACCTATAGGTCGGAGATCCATTACAAGGCAAATCAGAATATACTTTCAGATGAATTAAAATGAAAATGCAACATACCAGAAGTTATGGGATGCAGTAAAATCAATGCTAAGAAGGTATTTAAAGCTGTAAACACCTTAAGGAGGATCTTAAATTAAAAATCTAACTTTATACCTTAAGAAACTTAAATAAGAAGAACAAACTAAAGCCAAAGCTAGCAGAAGGAAAAATAATAATAAAGATTAGAGCAGAGATAAAGGAAACAAAGAATAGAAAAATAATAGGAAGGATCAACAAAACCAAAAGTTGGTTCTTTGAAAAAAATCGACAAATTGACACACCTTTAGCTAGACCAACTAAGAGAAATAACTTTAGAATACTGTACTCTGACTATAAAGCCTTTAGTGGGGCAAAAAGAACTATAAAATAATTTTAATCTCATTCAGTAGTTTGTTAGTGATATTGGTACTATTTTTTTTTTTAATTTTTCTTGATTTTAGTGGGGAAGGGAGGGAGAGAGTGAGTGAGAGAAACATTGCCGACCTGGGATGGAACCCACAACCTGGGCTTGTGCCTGCATCCTTTCAGTTATGGTACTATGCTCCAATCAACTGAGCCACATCCTCTAGGGCTATTGGTACTACTTTTAAACTATATAAACTTTAATAAGATCACACAAATAAGATAAGTAATGCAAATAAGATAAGTGATTATGTTCCTATTGGGAACCAGAGTTTTCAAGGTAAGATAAATAGATACAAGTATAAATTCAAAAGGTTTTTAAAATACTGTAATTTTATTTTATTCTTATTTTTTTTAATTTATTGATTTTGGGGTGAGAGGGGCAGAGAGAGAGAGAGAACATTGATTTGTTGTTCCACGTATTTATGCATTCGTTGGTTGATTCTCGTATGTGCCCTGACTGGGGATCAAACCCACAACTTTGGCTTATTGGAACAATGCTCTCACCAATTGAGCTACCTAGCCAGGGCCTAAAAATGCTGTAATTTTAAATTTGACTAAAAACTCTTAATATAAATTCAGGTTTTTTTAAAGTGCTATTTCTAACATTAGGCATTAGCAGCAGTAGCAATGAGCTCCCTTAGCATATAGATTTTGGTCTCTACGTACCATTCCCCACTACCAGGATTCCATGGGAAAATGACTGATTCTTGGTCTAGTGCATATTTTTTCACCTTTAATAAAAGAAATCACACATTCCCCAACCCTGAGCCTCTATAGACATTTTTTCCCTAATCACCCCCCACTGCACAAAATTTTAATACCACAAATATACTGTATATTTATTTATGTGTTGTGGCCACATGATGGACACAAACCAATTGAACGTATGAGAATTTTTCACCCTCACCAATATCTAATTTTGTTGAGAATGCATGGTCTAGGGCAATGAAGCACAAGGGATTCTGGGACATGTAACAAAAGCAAGGAAGCAAGCAATCCTGAGGAAGCTTGACCAGAATTGGAATATTTTAGCATTAAAAAAGAATAATTTGTAATTAATTAACGTGCACTGAATATATAAAAATCTGAAAATTCATAATGAATCTTACAAAAATAAAATAATTATCATCTGTCACTATCAGAGAACACTGTTCAACAACTCTTTCCTTTAGAAACTAATTTAAGGGAAATAAGCACATCCTTTTTAGTAACAACTGCAGTTGAGTGTAATTAAATAGCCCCAGTTGAAGAGTGGAAGCTTTGCCCTGGCTGGAGTGGCTCACTTGGTTAGGCAATGTCCTGCAACCTGAAAGGTCACTGGTTCAATTCCTTGTCAGGGCCCATGCCTGGGTTGCAGGTTCAGTCCCTGATTGGGGTATAAGAGACAACAATCAATGCTTCTCTTTCTCCCTTCCTTTCCTTCTCTCTAGAAATGAATAAATACAATCTTTTTTCTATAAAAAAAAAAAAGATGGAAAGCCCTTCTTTACAGAAACTATGCCAGCTAATAAAATTTCTTTATAGAAAAAAAACAGCTAATAAATTGATAGAATTAGAAAATCATGACATGACACCCCTAATAAAATAATTACAGATTATCAGTGAATACTAACACAATTAGTTGAAATGTTGGTGGGCTTGCATGGTGTCAAAGGATCACCTCTCATTAGAAGGGGAAAACTACAATGGGAGGATTTTGTGGGCACCGCTTTAGGCCGATTGGTAGATTTAGCCTTACTTAGTGGGACAATGAGACATTACGTACCTCCAATATAATATAAAGTACACAGGATCACTTCTTCAGGTATTCTTGCCAAAGTTTTTTTTTTTTTTAAGATTTTCTTTATGCCCGGCTGGTGTAGCTCCGTGGATTGAGCACGGGCTGGGAACCAGAGGGTCCCGGTTCGATTCCCAGTCGGGGCGCATGCCTGGGTTGCGGGCCGGGTCCCCGGTGGGGGCCATGTGAGAGGCAACCATACATTGCTCTTTCTCTCTCCCTTCTCCTCTCTCTGAAAATAAATAAATAAAATCTTTAAAAAAAAAAATTTTTTTTTCTTTATTTATTTTTAGAGAGAGGGAAAGGGAGGGAGACAGAGAAGGAGAGAAACAGTAATGTATGGTTGCTCCTCACATGGCCCTCACAGGGACCCGGCCCGCAACCCAGGCATGTGCCCTGACTGGGAATCGAACTGGGATCCTCTAGTTCCCAGCCCATGCTCAATCCACTGAGCTACACCAGCCAGGCCTCTTGCCAAAGTTTTTTAAACTGAATGACTCTGTAGCCTTTATAGCTAACTTCCAGTTTATAGGAGATGCAAGGGATAGTGAAACAAGTTAGATGATTTTATGAGGAAGCAATCAGATGAATTCAGAATGTGAGAAATGCCATTGTGTGAAACAACTGACCGTTCTTTTCAAAAAGTCATTATGAAAAAAATAAATGGGGAGGAGGGCACTATCCTAAATTCAAGAGATTTTGGAGACATAACCAAATACAATGCATGGTTCGTGTTTAGATCTTACTATAAAAGACATTAAAAAAAAATCTAATTTTTATTAAGTAGTTTTACACAAGGAGCTGTTCACAATCTGCAGTTAAAACATTCTATATTTGGGGCTGCTTAATTACAAAATCTTCAGAACAATGAGAAACATATTCAAAGAAACTCAAGAATTTAAAAGAAAAGTACCGTGGCCCCTTAAAGAACAAAATGTCAGATATAGACACTTAAGGTGAGAAATGAGGATTTTTTTTTCAAACATACATCTACCGTACTTTATTAAGTAGGTTTTTCCTTTGTTTGTAGCACAAGTTTAAGTGCCCAGAGATTTAACTAATAATTTACTGAGAACCATTTCAAATGTAAAATATTTTGTATCTTTCACTTAACACATACTATTCTTTAAATGTTTTAATACATAACACTTTAAAGCAGAATACTTACCAAGTAGTACCAACAAATCTCGTCAGATAACCTAAATATCAACATTTCCCTGTGTTAACTCTGAAACTAATATACTATATTTTTCTTTCATTTGTATCATACTTTGATGGAGAGGAGAGTATGTCTAAGTTCACCACACATTCTTTGCGTATGATACTTTGTATTTATAAACTGACTTTAAATTTTAAAATTACCTAATATTTTGAAAAGTGGCTTTAAAGTCATTTTGCGTCCCCCTTTTCTGAGTCCTTTTTTAAGCAGACCAATATAATTGAAAAAATTATTCAAAGACTTTAAAACAAAAGCACTTAAGTTATCCATGTTTTTACCTATAAACTGAAATTTCTTGGCAAGATAAGCATCCTGAAGACCCTGAAACCAGTGTCTGTTTTAAATGATATTTTTTTTTGGTCATGAGTGAAAAAGAACATTTGCCATGTTCTCAGGCTTTATAAAAGACATTTTTTAAATAATTGGGGGAAATTTGAATATGGATTAGGTGTTACATGATATTCGGGTATTGTTTTTAATTTTGTTAGGTTTATTAGTGGTATATGTCTATATAGGAGAAATTCCTTCTATTTTAGAAATGCATATTAAAGTATTTAGAGGTGAAATGTTTCATGATGCCTGTCATTTATTTTAGAGAACTTCAGCATGAAGATAATAGATGAAACAAATATAGCAACATGTTGACATCAGCTAATGTATTAAATATAGGAGATGAGTGTATTGGTATTGATCGTACTAGTCTTTCAATGACTTTTAAAAAATACATTTGAAAATAGTCATAATATAAAGTTTAAAATATTAAAAATTGTGTGAAAGATGTTTCTCTCCAGCCTGAGGAAATATAAGTTGGTTGACTTATGTTGAGAACTGTGGCTCTTGGATTCTTCTTCATATACTTTTTTTCTTCCCTTTCTCTCCCCCACCTCTCCAGCCCTCTTTGAGTCTATGCACAGCAACCAGGCCTCAGATAGCCCGTTTTCCCCACCCCGTGCTCTTCACTCCCCTACCATACAACTTCAGCAGCGCTCTGAGAAGCCCCCTTGGTGTAAGTAATCCTTTTGGAACTATCTGGACAAAAGGCCAACAGGGATGGGGGAATTGGTGAGCGAGAGACCTGTCCCTTGAGGGAAACGAAAGTGAGTGTTGAAAGACCAGGAATAACCAGTCAGGGAAGCAGTCACATCTGCCTCTTCCAAGGTGGAGGGAGGATACGTGTACTGTGTCTTGTCACCTCTGTCCTCCATGCCCCTTCTATCTTACTGGGGAGGCTCCAAAAACACAGTGGTCCAGGGAGTCCTTTGGGGAAGAAAGGATGAAGACTTCAGTCTCCTCAGATCCTCATTTGGTCTCTACAGCATCCTCAAATAAAGATAGATGACTTGGGAGGAAACTTGAATATATAGAAAAGCTGGGAGTAGGAAACTAGAACCTGCTACAACTCTCTAGATGTCCTTCCTCTCAAGTTGTCTGTTCTCAGTACAAGTTGAGGTGCTGCTTTTTCCCATCTGTTCTTCATTATCTTTAGCCTATCACTAACTATCCTTGTGAACAATGGGGGCCACAAGGAATTTTTACAGTATTATAGGGGGAGGGAGATATCAGTAGTAATCAGAGGGGCGATAAGGGCTAGAGACATCACTGATGGAAAGTCCTTTCCTTATTCATCCTGCCCCCAGGGAATAACTATAATCAAACACATCTTTCACTATTTTACTTGGATAGGACTTAAGTAGATTTATATTTCAGCATTGGGGTAAATGCTTGTTGAATTTTGCCTTTCTGTGGCACCCTGTATGCTGAAGAAACTTTCCTTCCTAACACTAAGAATTCTGTCCCTGAAATTCAGATTATCCTATACTCACCTTGCCATTGTCCCTTTTACCTCTCTCTTGTAGTGTTTATGGTCCTGGGTTCCTCTGGTCCTTCTCCCCTTTTCTCATTTATGTTTCTGTCTGACCTCTTTGATTTGCCTGAATCAAACCACTAGCTGAATATTAAGGCTATTTCTACATTTGAGTGAATTCATCTTACAGCTTTTTTTCCTTGTTTGTAATCTCAGTATCAGTTATACTGAGTATAACCTCATTGGTAAGTATTTTTGGGGCGTGTCTCTTTGCCCTAAATAAGCCTTGTTGGCTCAAAACCATGTTCCTCTTTTTTATTTTTTCTGCTTGAAGCATGACTCCTCTGATCCTTCACAAAAAAGAGGTTGCTGGCATACCTTAAACTGAATAATTGATAGAGCCTTGTAGGCTTGGGTTTGCCAACTTTCCCAGGTTCTCTTTGATTAAAAGATATTCAGGTGGCCCCTATTTCCAAAATCTATAATTATTTATATCAGAGTGATTTAAATATAAAGTTATAATGCCATCAATAAATATAATATTTATAAACAGAAAAGTAGATAAGTCCCCAGCTAGCGGTCAAGGAGAAGTAGAGGTTGGGGCAGGAATTGTCCCCCAGTGTAATCGAAGACTCTACGGCCTTCATTTTACTACTGTCGGCATCTGGGAAATTAGATTTTATATTTTATATGTATTTAATATCCACAAACCTGTAACATTGTATGTCCCAACACTTACAGGATCTTAACTTTGGATCCATGGATGGATTTCAGGGTAAAGTCTATGAACCATCGGAATTATATGTAAAGATTAGTGTGATTATTCATATGTACATTTTTCTGGGAAGATAGTCCATGACTTTCATTAGAGTTTCAAAGGGGTCAGTGAGCCCCAAAAAAGTTTAATTAAAAACTGCTGCCAGGGATTCTATGACATTCTTCCATCTCTAAGTAAATCATTTTCCTTTCAACCGTTCTGGTTCATGAGGTTTTTCTACATTCTTCTCCTTACTTGTATCTTGGGCTATAAACAATGATTACCTCTGCCTCAGAAATACATTGATTGCTATAAAGAAATGATTCTTAACCAAAGATGTAATTGGGAGTGTTTCAACAAAATATATTACCCTTATATCCCTCTCCACTGCATACCTTTACCCTAAACCTACAAATTAGAATCTCTGGAATCTATTAGAATCTATATAACCCTAATTATGAGTTAAAATGGGATAAAATGGGATAAAATGTTCATTCATATGCTTCCAAATGTGAATGAGGGATCGTGAGAATTTGGAATTGGGATAGGAATACATTGGTGAAAGAATTGGATGAAGGAGGCCTCAGCACTGTCCCCTGAAGTCTTAGATGTGCCTTGGTGCTTCTCCTGTAGTGTACATTAGGCCAGAGCAACAGTTTTGGGGCTGGGCTAACTTGGGAATCTTTGCGTAACTTAGGAATATTCAGATCTTCTTTCCCCAAGACAGAATAATGTAGGCTATCTGTTCTGGCATTTGAACTACATATGTAGAGTCGAGCCTACTCTTCCACCTTGCCTGACTTGGTCTTCTGACTTTGCTTTACAGACAGCAGTGGCCCTTCCAGCACTGTGTCCAGTGCTGGTCCTTCCTCCCCTACTGCAGTGGATGGTAACTGCCATTTTGGCTTCAGTGGTCAACCCTCCCTAAGTTCACATGTGACTGAAGAACGTCAAGGCCCTGGGCTGCACCAGGAGATCCCTGGGAATGGAGCACAAGAGCTCCCCATAGAAGGGGAGCAAGAGCCTTTCGTACCAAGCCAGTCCCTACAGGAACCACCTGTGGAAATCAGCCAGCCATGTGAGGAAGTTGACGAGAAGGTCAGCCAGCCATACCAGGACATCCCTGAAGAGGTCAGCCAGCCATGCCAGGAGGTCCCTGACAACAGCCAGCCATGCAAGGAGATCCATGGTGATGTTAACCAGACATGCCAGGAGGTCCCTCAGATCAGCCAGCTGTGCCAGAAAGTCTCTGAGGAAGCTTGCCAGCTTTGCCAGGAGAATCCTGAGGATGTCAACCAGCCATGTCAGGTCCCTGTGGAGGTTGGCAGGCTGGTCCTTGGGTTTCCTGAAGAGGTTGGTGGCCTGGTCCAGAAATGCCTTGTGGAAGTTGTCAAACCAGCCCAAGAGATCCCTGAGGAGCTCAGCCAACCATGCCAGGAGTTCTCTTTGGAGGTTGGCAGACTGGCACAAGAGGCTTCTGCAACCCATCTGTTGTCTCAGGATATCCCTGAGGTTGACACACCATCCCAAGAGTTACCTGAGGAGAGTAATCTACAGATCCAGGAAGTCTCTGAGAAGGTTAATGAGCAGTCCTGGGTGGTCCCTGACATGACTGACCAGCTGCCTGGGGAAGAGGTTCCCCACGCCCGGTATCCATGTAGTGATCCAAACCCTCAGAGCCAGTCTCCAGCCCACGATCAAACCTTACCCGTTCCACCAGCAACATGTGATTAATCATTTTCTCATTAACGGTGTTACACTGTACCAGCCATTTGAGCTAGCAGCTTTTTCTGTTGGCTAAATCACCTGCCAGCATGAGGCCTTGGATCTTACCAGAGGTGTCTGAGGAAGCAGTCCTCTTGGCTTGAAGCATACGAGTGCTGGAGCTGGGCTTGGTGAGGGGCCAATTTCATGTTCAAAGCAGCCATTGACTCCTCACCAAGCCATTAGACTTAAATAGAATTTCCTTCAAGGGATAGGCTGGTCTATTATTACCCAGCTGCCTCTGAGAAACCCAGAAAATCCCTGATTGTTAAAGGAAATGCCTCTTAACTGCTGAAGACACCATCCGGGGACAAGTGTGAAAGGGGATTCCAAGGTCTTCACTTTTCTGAAGAAATATTCATAACTTCTCAAGGTACCCTTAGACCATACGTGCATTCAGGGAGACTCTCGTCTTTGCTAGCACTCCTCAGGTGGGCCCAGGATGGCTGTCTGAAATGTCTGGGAAAGAAGAGTCCCTTCCCAAACAAACATCCATCATGGTCACTGATCTTTAGACTGGGCTTGTGGGTATGTCCATATCATCCCCAGGCGCCCCAAGTTCCATTCCTCTGGGCAGTAGCTCTATGGGAAAATAGGTATTGGATTGCTGTGAACATTTCAGAGAAACTATTTAAAATGCTCTGGGGGTTCTTGGCCAATCTGTGAAGCTGGGCCTCCTTTTGTTGTGGGGCTTTTTGGCTTAGGAGATGCTGCAGTAGAGAAAATCAGGTTCTATTTTAAGCAATCAGCAGAGATCAATATTGTACAGACATGAGCAAAGATTATATATACACACATATATATATATTTCTGTAGTAGTGCCAGGGACAGACTGGCCAAAGAACAAACACTCCAGTGTCCCCAAGAGGTTTGTCCTTACATCATTGTGTCTTTAGGGCCAGGTGTGATTATGAAGCTTTTCCCAAAGATTTGGGGATGGGAATGGGGGTGGGTAAAAGGGGTGATGCCATCATTGGAGTGGGGGGCCGGAACATGATGAGTGCTCAATAAATATGAAGTAATCAGAAAGGTCGTGATGGTGGTGATATCCTTGTGAACTCAAGAATGAATGTGACTATAAGTCAATCATGTCTGTTACTGAATTAATCTGAACCAGTCAAAAAAAAAAAAGCCTTTGTAGTTGAGTGGGAATGGGCTATACAAATATAGAGATTGGGCATCCCAGGAAGTTACTATGGCAATCAGTCCACCATCCTAAAAGGTCTTCACTGAGTTGTAGGAGAGGGTCTATCTCTGTGAAACCCCAGAGGGTACACAATGCTTTTTTACCAGCTCCTTGGAATCACTCCCTTAATTTTTTACTCTGATGCTTTGGAGTGTCAGGAAGCATCGGCATAAAGGGGTTATGCTCTTTCTTTACCTCCTTGACATCTTTATATTGGGAGAGCCCAGAACACTAGGAGGGCTGGAGGTCCTCCTGCCCGTATATTCACATTCACAACTAGGCCTCTCCTGACATACCCAGGACTATGCAGGGTTTCACTTCAGGGGGAGAATCCAACATTTTACTCCATGAAAGTCCTGACTACACAAGTAAGAAGTATTTACAATGTCAGTTGGCTCTGGACCCCTTATGGCCCCTACACTCCTTACCTCTTCGGTGTTCTCCTCTCCAAAGTATCTTATGCTGGTCATTCAGTCCTCAGCTCTTGACCCCATGGAGACCCCCTGCCCTTCTTTCCTCACCTAAACCAAATGTATGTCCCCACTCTTGGTTCATGTATTCTCACCCATTTTCAGAAATTATGCTGGCTCCTCATATCCTTTTCTCCCTTCACCCACCCTATGTTCTTTGGCTTCCCTGGGTCTTGGAATTGCTTCCAGTTATCAGACATTGAGATAAATTGACTGTGCTTGGAGAAGCAGAGAGGAAACCAAGGCCCAGCAACTAAGCAACATGTGGAGTCAGAAAAAGCCTAAGCAGCACTGCAGCATCTCTAATGAACTTGATTTATTGTTAAGAGTTGAAGGCAGTTCCATTACAGCAGCTGGGAACTAGAGCAGGGAAGTGTGGGGAGGAGCAGAGCACAGCAGCACGGGGAGGGTGGGAGCTAGGAAGAACACAGGCGGGCTCATTTTGATTCCCACAGTCATTTGGCAGAGAAGCCAAGCCCTGATGAGCGTCTGGATTTCTCAGTCCAGCGGTAGTCTGGCAGGACTGCTCATTGGCTTGCCTGGGGTGAGGTCCTCTCCTGAGATGGTATTTTCAGCCTGTTTTCCTCTCACTCAGTAGGAGTTAAGCTTTAGCTCAGCTTCCTCTCCCTTTCCTTCCTCCCTCTCATTTTCCCCAAGTCCTCTGGCATGGCCTCCACCTCCCAGATCCTCTCTGTCCAAGAGTTTGGGGCTAGAAAGGCAGCCAGCGTTCCCATTTCAGCTGCAGGATGGTACAGTGGAATGTTGGGGGACTCACACATTGCTGGGGTGTCAAATGTTGGGATGTCAGGCAGTGGCTTATTTTTAACCCATTACACACCTGGTCACAGTAGATGACCACATGCAGAGAAGCCAAGCAGGGGATGAGAAGGGATCAGGATAATTGGAATGGGTAGGTGAAAACTTTAATAGGTTAAGGAGCTTGGAAAATTCTGGGTTTGGGGCTGGGCTCTCCTTGCCCCTTTGTGCTGCCCAGTAGGCGTGGTCTGGTCACAGCTCTGGGATGTGTATGGTGAAGCAAGGACTGGGAGGATAAGCTCATTCTCTCACCAGTCTGTTGGTCAAAAGAGCTTCAAGTTTTGGATTGAGACATTCAGATACGGAGGGAAGCAGTGGGACAGTGTAGCAGCAATGTACCCTGGACCCTTGCTGGAACCCAGACCCTGGTGGGTAAGCGGATGGGAGGTGAAGGGTGCAGCTCTGGGCACCTCACTGACAGTATTCTGCCCCCAGGTCACATAAGTTACTACTGGAAATCCTTCCTTGGGATGCTAAATAAATAAAGAGGTCCCTAGGGGTGTGGATATGATCTCCCTCCACGAGGGAGGAGGTTGTGCTCTGAGACAACCCATATTAACTCCTCACCCAATCCCAGCATTTGGCTATGCTAGAAGAGGGTGTCACTCCAGGGTTCTCAGGCATAAGATGACCTCCTATCCTAATTTTGTGCCCTCCCCCTATCCTATCTGTTACCTTTGGTTTTGAGACTCTTCTCAGGTATGGATAAGGGGAAGGGACAACCCTTCCAATTTAGCCCAGCCCAAGTCCCCACAAGACATCCTGTCCCCCCCCCTCCTTCCCCAGCTCCCATGTCCCCCAACCCAAAGGACTCAGCAGTAGCTATTCTCTAAGGGAGTTGGGGGAACAGATCCTTGGGGAAGGAGAGGGGTTCTTTCAGAACTCAATCTTGCAGGCTGGGAAGGACTCGTCCTGCATGACCACGGTGCTGCTGCTAGCCAGGACCAAGACATTCAGCTGTTGCTGCTGCTCGTGAGTCTGCTGGTACCACTCACGAGTAACCTCCGTATCATGAGTAGGGATCAGAGTCACCTAGGAGAGAGACAAGGGTGAGACTGGGAAGGGAAGGGAAGGGAAGGGAAGGGAAGGGAGGGGGATGGAACACCTGATGGTTGAGGAGGCAGTCCCACTGCCCATAGAAAGGGCTCAGTCCTGTTTTGGGCTTTTGGCTTGGAGGAGGCAAAGATGCAATGTTCTTCCATTGTCCCAAACCCAACACAAGCTGTCTCCACCATGCCACCAAAATTCAACCCCAAGGAGATCGAAGTCGTATATCTGAGGTGCACCAGCAGGGAAGTCGATACCACATCTGCCCTGGCCCCCAAGATCAGCCCCCTGCTCCTGTCTCCAAAAACGGTTGGTGATGACATCATCAAAGCAACCGGTGACTGGAAGGTTCTAAGGATGACAGTGAAACTGACCATGTAGAACAGACAGGCCCAGATTGAGGTAGTGCCTTCTGCCTCTGCCCTGATCATCAAAGCCCTCAAAGAACCACCATGAGACAGAAAGAAGCAAAAAACCATTAAGCACAGTGGAACTATCACTTTTGATGAGATTGTCAACATTGCCTGACAGATGCAGCACTGATCTTTAGCTAGAGAATGCTCTGGAACCATTAAAGAGATCCTGGGGACGGCTCACTCTGCGGGCTGCAATGTTGATGGCCGCCACCCTCACGACATCATAGATGACATCAACAGTGGTGCAGTGGAATGCCCAACTAGTTAAGAACTACAAATGGAAATATTTCAATTAAAGGTCATTTGATAAATGGCTCAGTGCTTTTATGAATAAAGACTACGTTCCACTATTTCCTCTGAGTAAGCTTTGACCAGATTACCTCCTTGACCTCCGTTGCCACTCACCTGAAGATTCTCCCCCCATTGGGCCTTGCCCTCCAATAGGGCATCCAGTACAGCTCTGCTCGGCTCGCCATTGGTGGGGTCATTCCCACTGACCACATAGTAGGATGCACGCACTCGTCGGAAGAAGTCAAGGTCAGCAGTCTTGCCACTGCAGTGATTCGGGATATAGGCGAGATCCACATATACAGGGGGGCCAGAGCCGCCCTTGGAACCCAAGGCCACTGTAGAGACAAGCCAGGACTCATTGTAGAGGGAAAGCAGACTGCTTGTAGCAACCTTCTCCCTCCTTCCCTTCCTCCCACTCCTGGAGTCTTAGACCAGCCACACCCCGCACCAATACACACTCTCTCCTACTTTTCACATCATACTTACTCGGTCCTGCCTTGAGTCCGTTGACTAGGCCTTTGGACATGGGGCTGTGTCCATCCTTTTCCTCTGCTGGGGTGACCTGGCTTGGAGTGCTACGTGGCCGGGGTGGAACCCGGGATGCTCGATCTGCAGGCCCTTTACCAGGGGTGGGTGAGCGTTTTCCCCGAAGATCCAGACGCCGTGCAGGAGATGCTGGCTTGGCTCTGCCCGGGGCCCTGCGCCCTAATCTCCCCTGTGCCTTCTCCTTTTCCCGTAGCCTCTCTACCCTTCCAGACTCTGAGCTGAGCCCCTCGGGATCAGCCATGCACACATCAGGGCGGGGAGGGGATGGGCGGGGGTCAGGCTGAGGGATAGGAGGTGGGTCATGGCCAGGCCTGGGATGGTGAGTTCCACTGACCCCCCCGGCTTTGTCCACAGGCAGGAAGTCTCCATCTTCATCGGAGTCGAGGGCTGCCTCAGCTGTGATGGACGGACACTCCTCAGTTTCCGGTGGAACATCAGAATCTGATTGCGAGGAGCCTGAGTCGCTGGCTGATGTTGGGGGTGTCTCATCTGCCACAGGACATGGGCCCCCTGTGGCTCCAGGGCCCCCCACCCGGCGCCTTCCCACTCTCCCTACCAGCTGAGCCTCCTCAGTTGGGAGGTCACTGTCATTTGTGGACTGGGGCAGAGGTGGGTTCAGGAAGGATGGGGAGAGCTCCCCACGGTGGGGCAGGGGCTCAGAGGCACATCCCTGGGGCCCAGCCTCCATATGAGGGGAGACACTTCTGGGTCCACCACCAGAGGTCCCTCCAGGACACAGCGGCTGCTCAGGGGAGAGCTGCGTGTCTGGCTGGGAGCTGCTTTCTGCTCCCGCAGTCCAGGCCCCATGTGCCCAGGCAGGGCAGCCTTCGGCCTCTTTTTCCTCAGCCTTGGCTGAGGCAAGGTCTGGGGGGTTGGGGCTGGTTTCAGTGGGACCATTGGTGGCACAATCCCCAGAGGGACCCTGGAAGGAGCTTGGCTTCTTGGTGGCTGCCACTGAGCACTCCAGGCGGCAGGACAGGGAACCATCAAACATGTCTCCAGGCAAGCTTGGAGGCGGGGCAGAGGCCAAGTCCAAAGAAGCTGGAGGCGCTGGGCTCTGAGGAGTAAGGTCCCAAAGGCTGTGGGCAGCTGCTTCCATTTTTGGGACCAACTCTACAGACTCCTGTTCTGCAGTCTCCAAACTGGGAGGGAAGCGCTCAGCCACACTCGAAACCACAGGTGTGGTGGCCTCGGAGGAGGAGCCTTCAGACAGGGCTGGTGAGGCAGGTCGTGGCAGATTAGAGAGGAGAGGGGCCCCAGGAGAGCTGGGTGATGGGAGCTGGGGCAGCGAGGAGTCCAGGCTGGGGGCCTTTGTCACTTCTAGGTACTCATCATGCTGGGCCCTGGTGGGGGGCCCTGGAGCCAGAGCCAGAGCTCGGTCCCCAGAGAAGGCAAGGGAGCCACAGGGTGCTGAGCGGGGTTCAGCAGGGGAGGGAAGGTGGGGAGGAACTGGCTGCAATGAGGAGAAACCAAAGGCTGAAGCAGGGAAGTCCAGGCTGGGTCGGGCAGGACCCAGGTGTGAGTCTGAGGAAGGGCTGGTATGTGCCTCACCTTCGGGCCACGGTTTAGGGAGCCCCTCAGAGATGGGGTGAGGGGGGCTTGGGGACTGGGCCTCTTTCTCTGGCTGCTCCAGAGCCCCCTTCTCTAGCTCTGAGTCACTAATGCTATCATCCCAGTGATTCCGGCCTGATTCCTTCGGAGATGGGGTTTTCCTATCTGGGCTACAGCTCAGGATATCACTGTGAAGATGGGGGCTTGGGCCTTTACTCAGAGGGACAGGAGCCCGGGGGGGTATTGCAGGGGGGATGAGGCTGGGCTCCACACTTGGCCCTGGATCAGGATCCTGCCTGGGTGGTACGGTGGGTGCCACCAGGGCTGCATAGCTGAAGGATGGGGTGTCAAATTGGAGGCTCTTGGGAGAGACAGGAGATGAAAGCTCCTTCTCTGCAGATGTGTTTCGGCCAGCAGCCTCCTCCTTGCTTGAGATGTGTGTGGGCCAGTCCCTAGCTGCTCCAAGAGGAGGTTCCCTAGTGGGGCACGCAGGGCCAAGCCCAGTAAGCATCATCTGCTCATAGATGTCCGCGTACTGAAAGCTTCTCTCATCAGGATAGGGTGTGGGCTCTCTCTGCTCCGGCTCTGTCTGCTCAGGCTCCTTGGTGGCATGGCTCTCGCTGGCCTCTGGGATCTTTGAGCTGTGGGGGCTGCTGTCAGGAGCCCCAGACTGACCTTCTTCTTCCCTTTTCCCTTCAGCTTTGCGGTAGTCCTTCCCAAGGGGAGAGTATGGTCCACCTTCCAACTCAGCTGCCCCCTCCTGCACTGCAGCCACCACACTGTCATACTCAGCTGTGCCCCAGGAGAAGGGTGCAGGAGTGTGTGGCTCAGGGGCAGGAGTTGGGGGAGCTGGAGCTGGGGACAGAGGTGCAGGGGGCAGGGGTCTGTCCTTGGGCACCCACGGTGGGATGTCAGCCAGCCATGAGGGGGTGGAAGGTTCATTCCTCATGGGTGGCATGGGCTTAGGCTCTGGGACAGGGCTGTCTTGTCCTGGGGTCGGAGGAACCCTCTGTCCACCCATCTCAGGTGGGGAAGCTGGAGGAGAGATGATCTCAAAAGGGGAACAGGTAAGCTTGTCTTCTTCCTCTGGCGGCAGCCCAACTGGCGATTCAGCAAGCCACCGTTCCACCTCCAGCCCCTTCTGTGATGAGGACTTCTGGAAACCCTTGAAGTCTGAGGCCCAGGGGCTCTGGGGCACATGCTCCAAGGGGGGCACTTCTTGCTCATCATCTGGCCCCTCATCGAGGAAAGTGCTCTCTCGCTCCTCTGTGTACCGTGGCCGGGTGCCCTGGCCATCCAGCTCATGAGGAAACCAGACCTTCCGCTCACAGCTCAGTTCCCTCCAGTACGTATCCTGTTCCAGAGACACATCCTCTCTGCCCCTCCAGTACCTGTCCTCCTGCTCAGGACATGTGTCCTCCCACGTCTGGGCGGGCTCTTTCTGTTCTCCAACTGGCTCCCCACTGTTTGGAGATGTTTCTTGCAACTGCTGGACTACACCCTGCTCTTTGAAGTATTTCCTTTCCTGCTCCCAGGCCTTGTCCTCCTGCGCTGGGCTGTCCTCCAACCCCAGAGCTTTGGTCTTTTCCGGCAGAGCTTCTTCCTTCTGTTCCACGACCTCGACTTTTTCTGAAGATTTTTCCTCTCGGATCTTCATTGGTTTCGTGGTTTTCTCCTGCACTGTGCTCTCCTGCTCCTGAGTTCTGTCCATCTCTTCCAGAGCCTTGTCTTTCAGCTTAAGAGCCTTATTGTTTTGTTCCAGGGCTTCATCCTTCTGTCCTAAGGCCCAGTAATTTTGTTCTAAGGCCTGATCCTTGTTTTCCAAGGCTTTGTCCTTCTGTTCCTGGGCCTTGTCCCTCTGTTCAGGGACCTTGTCTGTCTGTTCTAAGGTCTCGGCCTTCAGTTCAGAGATCTTGTCCTCTGGAACCTTGTCTTTATGCAGAAAGTCTCTGACCTTTTGTTCTACGGTTTCATCTTTCTCTTTTGGGACCACATATTCCTGTTGCAGGCCCTTGTCTTTTGGTTTTAAGTCTTTGTCTTTTGGTTCCAGGGCCGTGTCCTTCTTTTCCAGGGCTGTGTCCTTTTGTCCTATGCCTCTGTTTTTTTGTTCTAAAGCCTTATCTTCCCGTTCCACAGCCTCGTTCTTTTCTTCCAGAGCCTCACCTTTCTGATGGATGGTTGTATCCTTCTGCTCTATAACAATATGCTTCTGCTCCAGAATTCTGTCCTGCTGCAGGACTTCATCTTTCAGCTCTGGGGTTCTGCTTTTCAACTCTGGAACTTTACCTTCCCACTTCATGGCAACGTCTTCCATGGCAGGGCTTGGCAAAGACTCCAGACTCTTGGTGAGGGAGCTATCAGGTGTCAGAATGTGTTCACCAGGGCTCGTGGTCACTTCAGGTGAGTGCTTACCATCTCCCAACAGTGTCGACTGAGAGAAGGAGCTGGCAGGTAATTTTCCATCAGGGCTCTCATCTGTGATGTCCGTCTGTGCAGAGCATCCAGCATTCCCATCTGTGGGGGGAGACACTGTGGCTGCAGGGGGCTCTGGGATAGACATGGGGGCTAGGTGCTGAGAGGTGTCTTCAGCCTGCATCAGAGGCTCCTTTTCTTCCTTTCCAAGGTTTAGTTGCCCAAACTGAAGGGTGCCGAGGCTTTCTGGAGAGAGCTGCTTAGAAGAGATATCCAGAGAGGTCTCCTTGCTGGGACTCTCTTCTGAGAGAGAAAGTGACCGGGTGTCTTCTGGAGATACCTGTGGCCAAAGGTCTTTGTGTAGGTGCTGCTCTGTCAGGCCACAGGGAGACCTGGGGATGGCTTCCTGATTGGCAATGTCTGGGGAGACCACGCTGAGGACAGAGAGGGACTCTGCATCATCAGAGGAGAGGCTTTGGTCAGGAAATTGGAGTACCTCAGCTTTCTGAGATTCTCCAGGTTCTTGGAGTGATGTCCTCAAATCTCTTGGAAGGGTTTCCATTCCTAGAATTGGGCCCATGGGCTCTCGTGCCTCCACAGTCTCAAAGACTATTGCTTTATCCTGTTCTGGCAACAGTTGGATGGTGTAGCCTGTATGATCCCCAACAATACTGAGGGCTGCTTCCTGAGCCTGGGGGCTCCTGGGAGGAGGCACCTTTTCCCCCTCCTCTAGTGTGTCCTCTTCAGGTCCTGGCTTGACTCTCTCCTCTGCAGCATCTTCCTTGCCCACACCTGGTGTACGCCTAGTGTCTCCCCAGGAGCCTGCTTCCTGAAAGTCTTGGGACTCAGACTTTTCTTCCACTGGGGACTGATGAAAGGGTGTGTGGGTGGCACTGGGCGGGCCTGATGGTGGAGGAGAGGCCATCTTCACTGTGCTGTCATCTGGGCTGAGGCAGCGCTCCTCCAATTCTCCGAGGGCTGGTTCCCCTGGAATAAAGGTGTGCCCAGGAGCACCAGACACTGGGGTTCCATACTGACTGTGAAGTTCCTCAGGTAGCTCTACCTTTGCAGTCTCCACTTTCTCTTCCACAGCTCTTTCTCCAGGCAAGCCCCTCCCTGCCACTTCTTCCCTCTTCTCTGACTCTCCAGTCACAGAGAAATCCTCACAAGGTGGTGATTTGAAGCCCTTGTCTTCTTCTAGTGAGGAGGTGGGTGAGATGGTACCAGCCGATGGCACGTAGTCCAAGCCCTGAGTAGCTTCAGTGCGGGATGACGGGATGCTTGTGACTGTGTCAAGCAGCAGGGAACTCTTGCCTGTCTCCTCTGTCTGGGGAGCTGTGAGTGAAGCCGCAGACTGGTCCTCAGCCACAGATGTGGCGAAGGAGGAAAGCTTGTCGCACTCAGTGATTGAGGTAGCCGAGGACACGTGTTCCTCTTCAGCCAAAGGGGCAGCCACCATGTTGGGAGGGTAGGTGAGTTCAGTCTCTGGTGCTCCATAGCCTTTGCTGGAGGTGACAGGAATGACACTGTCTGCAGGCTGACTAGCCTCAAAGGGGCCAGGATCTTCAGGCCCAGGGAGGTCGTACGCACTTGTAGGAAATCTAGGTGGAGCTGGGCGCTCCTCCGGCTCATCATGGATCTCCTCATCTGAGATGGTCTGCTCTGTCTCGGAGTAACCAGGGATTGTCTCATCCTGGATGTAAGAGATGTGCTCAGTGGCTCCTGCAGGTGTGGCCAGGCTGCTTAGGAATGACGGGGTTTCCTTCTCAGGGGCCTTGCCCTGGAGTCCCAGTTCCCGGCCCCCGAGAGTCCCCGTGCTCCTTGGAGTTACCTTCAAGGCTTCCTGCATATGTTTTTGGTAAAAACCTTCAGCCTTTGTCTCTTCCTCTTCCTCTTCCTCTGAAGGGTGCAACTCTTCCATTTCTTCTAACTCAGCCTTCTCTATCACATCCTCCTTTACCTCAGGTTCACTTTCCTCTCTGGCTTCTATTCTATCAGGGAGCCTCTCTGCTTCCTTCTGCTTCTTTTCCTCCCAGGTTTCTTTCTCTTCCTCTGTTTCAGTCCCAGAGTTTGGGCCTCTATCTTTGCTGCCTTGTCTGTCAGGGATGTCTGGGACAACCTCTTTCTCCTTTACCACAGTCTTCTCTTGTTCCAGCCCTGGAACAGAGGGTGGTATCCCCTGGGCAGCTGTGCTTGGGAGTCCCTCCCCTACAGTATCTGCAGGGAGAGGTTTCTGTCCTACTTCTGTGTCCCTTTGTTCAGCCAGCAACCTCCTCTCCTCACGCTTCATCTCCTCAAAGTCCTGTGTGAGGTCCTCTGGTGAAGACAGGACCAGCTCCCTGTGCCCACTGACTGTTGGAAGGGGTACAGCCCCCTTCTGGGCTGGGGGTGTCCGGGGCTCAGAAGACAGCTCCTTCTCCCCACGAGCAGCCCGGCTCTTATCCACCTTAACTCTTCCAGGGGCCTTGGCTTTGTACAGGGTCTTACGTACCTCAGGGGTAAAGGGCTTCAGGTCTGGCTTGGAAATCTTCTTGACCTCAGGTTTGGTATCTTTCCTCTTCTCCTCCTTCTTGGCATCTTTCTTCTCCTCCTTCCTACCTTCATCTTTCTTGAGATCCTTCCTCTCCTTCTTGATCTCCTTTTTCTCCTTGTCTTTTTTCTCTTCCAGCTTTGATATCTTTTCTTTCAGGTGCTTCTTCCCCACCTTGTCTTTGATCAGCTTTCGCTTCTCAGCCCTTAATGCCTCACTCGACTCTGTCCTCGCCCTTTCAGGCTTGGCAGGCTTCTCGGGGGGCTTCTCAGGCAGTTCCTTTACCTTCTTCTCTGTCTTGGCTAACTCCTTGGCCAGTTCTGAGCGGGCTTCCTTGGCTCCCTCTTCGGCCACTTCCTCACGTTTGACCAGTTTGCTCACAGCTGTCTTAGTAGTGGCCTTGAGGCTCTCCTTGCTGTCAGCCCGCTGTTTTATTTTGCTGGGTTTGAGGTTGGCAGGCACAGCCCCAGCAGACAGGTCCTTTTGTGTGGCTACAGGGTAGCGGAGGAAGTCTAGGTGCCGGAGCTTTTCCAGGCCCTCCAAGATCTTGTTCTGGGGAGCGTTCCCTGGAAAAAGCACACGCACGATCTTCTCAGTGGGGTTGGCTGGCAGCCAGACCACCAGAGCAGTGATAGAGGTCAGGTAGGGCACCGAGATCTCAGCCTCTTTTCCATTAGCCAGCACAATGCCTGTCTTAGCTTTGCTATTGCCTGCCCACTTCTGCATGAGGAACTGCATCTCCTTGCTGTCCTTGACAGGGTTGAGGACATACATATCCAGCCGGCCCACACCCATCTTATGAAAGAGGGTCAGTGGCTCAATGGTGTTGCTGACCACACGGTATAGAGGCTCAGCCTGGATGCCCAGGCGGTTTAGGTGCTGCAGAGTGAGGCAGGCCTCCTCAATGCTGCGTTTGGCCTTCCGGGAGGCATCAGGCAGCCGCAGTTTATCAGGCACATTGAAGAAGACAACTCCAAGCTCAGGGGAGATGAGGTTCTTCACCCAGTCGCTGTAACTGCTGGAGCCCTGGGACTGCTCCTCCTCCAGTTCTGCCACTTTGCGCTGCAGGAGTCCATTGATGCCTGGCAGGTTGTCTGCCCCGATGTGTGTGAGCAGCACCGAGTCAATGCGGTCCAGGTGCCGCACCAGCTTCCAGAAGCAGGACTTGCGATCAGAGCCACCATCCACTAGGATATTGAAACCATTAACAGCAAAAAGGGCAGAGTCCCCGCGGCCGCCAGGGAAGATGTAGCAGCAAGGTTTGGAGAGCTTGAGGAAGCCCCCTGAGGTAGGGGGCTCTAGCAGATCAAAGGGGGATGGCACATCCACGGTCTCAGAGACATACTCGGAGAACTCAGCCACACCATCCATGGTGGGCAGCGTGGGCTCAGGGTTTAGTCGGAGATGCAGGGTCTCTTGGGACCTGGATAGTCCCAGATGGCTCCAATCACCCTCCCCTAAGCAGGACACGGTGAGGAAGGCCTGGATCCCAGGGTCTCTATTGCTGAGCAATTGGGAAATCTAGAGTAATGGGAGATAGAAGGCTGATCAGGTCATTGGGGTTGTCTTAATCCGACTCAGAGTCAGTCTGCCAATCTCCACCACTCTCCGAGGTAATCTCCTACCTTTCTGCCAGCACTGCTGATAGTCAAGCAATAAGAGATTTTCCCTTCCTTGGATCCCTCCCCACACTCTAGTCCTATCCCGTATTCTGTTCCTCCTAGACACGCACACATGGAACTTACCTCTGGGTTGTGAAGAACCTGGACAAAGTTTTGATAGGAGTAGGTACCACTCTGTAGGATGAGGTCTCCCCCTGGCTCTAAACTTTGCCCACTCAAGATGAGTAGTTTGTGAGCTGATGGGCTGCTAAGGAGATGGTGAACCTGGAATGGAAGGAGTGGTGCGGTCACAGATGTAGGAAACCCAGGGAAGGGCACGAAATGTTCCTGATCTCCCCTCAGTTCTGCGAGGACATGCTCCCTACTGATATCCCCGCAACACCACAGAGTGGGGCTGGAGGCTGTAAGGCAGCTTAGATGACAGAGAAAGAATGGTTCAAACCCAGGTCCAGAAATTCTCGGCCACAGTAAGTAGTACTGGAAAGCGCAAGTTACAACACTTTCAAACCAGGCCCTCGTGGCAAGGCCTGGCCTTACCTCAGAGCTGATGCTGTCGGCACTGGGGTTTACCAGGATGATGGTTTCTAGGATCTCACTCTGGTGGCAGAGGGTCCTCTGGCCTGAGGGAGAGATGCAGGGGTTTGTACTGAAGACAGTGGGTACAGACTAAAAGAGAGCGATTGTGCAGGGCAGGAGGGAAAACAAGGAAAGGAGGAAATACCGGGAAGTGGGGCTTAACGGAAAGAGAAGCCTGGCTATTCTTCGATCCTGCCACTTTGGATACTACTGACGAAGGTCGAGGGACTGGCTCCTCTAGCCCTTCCCTTTCTGGGTTTCCTCCTCTCCCCTTCCACACAGTCTATCTTCTCCCTCCCTTCAACTGCCACACCCTCTGCCTGGAACTCCCGCCTCGGACAGCCTGGTTGACAAGAAGCTTTTGTCCCCCTAGAGCACTAAGCTCCTGGTGCTGCCTGGGGATAGGGGGCTCAGCTGCAGGGAGGGCTCTTGGGATAGGACCCACACTCAGCTCTCTCCTCCCTAGCCTGTGTCTGCCTTGGGCTTTCATGCCAGCAGAGTGCCTGGAAGTTAACAGATGGGAGCCTCTGTGCAGCGCTTTCAGACTCCCCATCCTCCTTTCCAACCCGCATCCAAGGCCAGAATTCCCATTCCAAAAGACTAAGAGAATTCTGCACTATCTAAACTCTTGGGGCTTTATAATTCAAAGAGTAGAAATAGGACTATAACTTCTTGTTCTGTTCGCTGGTTCCTGAGAGGCCAAGCCTGCAAATCACAAACGTACCCAGTCACATCGTTCCCATCACCAAAGGTTTCACAGCTCCCTCCCCCACCTCACCATCATGTCCCTGGGCTCCACAGAGGCCTGGTCCACGACCCTACCACCCACCCCTTGTGAACAGTTTCTCCTTTCATCCTTGTCCCTCTCCTATGGGCCTTCTGCCATGGAGAGGGGAGTCAGCAGTTCAAAACAAGAACAAATAAGGACAATACAAGAATCCAGCAGTGGCCCTGAGCAGGTGGCTCAGTTGGTTGGAGCATGATCCTGTGCACCAAAAGGTTGCAGGTTCAATTCCCACTCACGGGAGGCAACCAATCAATGTTTCTCTTTCTCTCTCCCCCTTCCTCTCTCTCTAAAATCAATAAACATATCATCAGGTGAGAATTTAAAAAGTCTACATATCTCTCTCGTGTGCTTCTAATTCCTTTAAAAAAAAAAGAATCAACCAATGAATACACAAATAGGTCGAACAACAAATTAACATTTCTCTCTCTCCACCCTTCCTCTCTAAAAAAAAAAGAAAAAGAAGGAAGGAAAGATTGAGTGTCCCCCAGGCCATTCCCCAGGCTCACATGAAACACCAAGCAACACAGCAGAGAAAGTCAAGACAGAAGATACTTTAGAAGGGTGCTGTCATGCCCTGCTCCTGCCCTTGCCAACTGCAGCACACAGGGGAGTTACCTTACAAACAGGTGAACAGACGGCCTGGGGAGTGGGCTGTCTGGAGGCTACTGGTGGGTGGGCTCATAATGTTCCACAAGACCCTCTACTGTGAGCCAGCTCTCTCCTCTTTCAGGGGCTCTGACAAGATGAGCCCGGGGCCAGGGCATTTGTTAAGTGGAAGAGCCTTGGTACCAGGATCGGGCAGATCTGGCAGCAAGGGGCTGCAGTTGCAGCTGCAGGGGAGATTAACTATGGAGGGTGTCACAAGAGCAAACCCCAGAGAGGGCGGGTGGTGCCCATGAGGAGTTCAAGGGTTCTCTTCTATTCACTTGGGAACTGAGGGAAGCTTTGAGGTCAGTTCGGAGGAAGACAACGGCAGGGCTGGGGCAGGTGAGGGAGCAGCTAGCCCTAGGCCAGCTCTAAGTAGTTCACATTTAGAAGGGCAATTGCTACCCCCACCCCTGTACACACCACAAGGTTGCACGTTTGAGCTAGAAGACTCAGAAAGAGAAATACCTGTAGTACAGGCTGATTCGTTTCCTATCTACCCCCCAATCCATCAGCCCTGGCAGTCCCCTGTTTATAAACACTAGACTTCTCTGACCCCAGTTCCTGTCTTGGTGGAACACCCTCTCCCTCACCCCAGTGCTCTCCAGTTCTGACTGGTAACTACAAGATTTATACCCTGTGCCCCTCCTTTTCAGGCCTGGGAGAAAGCACTGTTTCTCTTCCACTCTCCCAGCAATCCCACCAAAGGGAACGGACTGTTTTTCCTTTTTCTTGGGAGAGGACTTCTTGTGAGTCACGGTCACTTCCCTTGGTCAGTGATGGGGTGGGGGTGGGCTGCGGGTGCTGAGGCTGAGTCGGCAGGAGGGCAGGTGTCTCCGCAGTGAGGCAGAGGGGAGGGGGGGCCGCTCCGGCAGCTGCAGTTTGCCGCAGTGTGTGAGTGTGTGTGAGTGTGCGCACTGAGCTCAGGCTCCAACTCCGCCCCCACCCCCACCCCAGCATGACAAGTCATTTTCTTGGCTGCCTATGCATGGGGGGGCAGGGAAGGGGGGAACGCAAAGAGGGAGAAGAAACTGGTTCCTCTATTCAAGAGCCCCCATCTTGGGAAGAGAAGCAGAGATGAGGTGGGGGTGGGGCTGAGACTGGGACCAGTGCGGGGTTGACAAGACTGGGAATGCAGGGCAGCTGCTCGGGAAGGAGTGCTCTAATCTCCAGAGTGGCCTCTCTATCTCCAGAGGGAGCCGGAAAGGGCTGGGGGCACTTAGAGTCACAATCTCAAGCTAGTCTCAGGGAATGGGGTGCGGGGAGCCCAACGCAAATAGGTCGGTCTGTGAAGAGGTGCGTGCCACGTCTCAATGACCCTTGCCTCCCTTCTTTTCCACAGTGTCCCCACCTTCCCTTACTTGGCAAAAACTCACTGTCCCGCTCACCCCCAGCATGGGAGCAGCTGAGCAATGGAGCAGCTGACACCCAGAGACCCTCCCATTAGGTACATCCCCATAACATCCGCCTTTTCCTCAGATTCTTCTGCCTCTGCCCCAAGACACAGCCCCAAACTCTTCCAGCACCCAGGTTGCCAGGCAGAGCCAGTGACACCACCCTCTGCTGCTGCCCCGGGGCTGATGCCTCCCAGCCCAGCCCAGCCCAGCCCAGCCCAGCCCAGCCCAGCCCAGCCCAGCCCGAGAGGTGGACTGTCACTGTCCTGGCCTCATTGGCCTCTGCCTGGTTCTGGGTCCAGGGTGGCCCCAAAGCCAGTAATGTTCGTCCTTCTCGGTTCCCTCACCCTGCCCACCCCACTGGTCCAGTTTCAGACACACCGATTAGGCATCAACCCCCTTCTCGTTACCCTCATCCCACCTCCCTATCACAGTATCCCCACTCTCCTCGCCAAGCCCTTCGGTTCCGTTTGGTTCTTACCCTGGATGTGGGATGGAGCCCCTCGTGGAGGCTGAGGCTCCGGCCTGAGCCGGCAGCTTCAGGGAAGAGTCTGCGGCACTTAGGGTGGGAGTTGGGGGGGCGGGGGCGCTTGCTGGCGAGGGCGGCGCCGGGGCGGGGACGAGAGGCTAGTCCGTGACGAGGCACCGGAGACTTAACTGTTTCTTCGCCTTCCCAGTGTCAGTGCTCCAGTGCCTCTCCCGGGCTCTGGGGGTCCGAGGAGTTGTCTAGCAGCTCAAAGAGCCTGGGAGAAGGGCCCACAGAACCCTTCGCCCCCAACCCCGTTTAGTCAAGAAATACTCTTTCAGCATCAGCCGAAAGACTGAAGCCCTGTGCTGCAGCACCCTGTGGGGGATACAGGGGGTAAGGGCTGCCCGGGCCCTCCCCCTCCTCTCAGGAACCATCTGCCGCCTCTCCCCTCAGACCCTGGAGTGACCTTCAATCCCAGGAGGAACGGGAGACAAAGGGGCTGGGGGCCTGAAAGCAAGGAGGAGGAGTGAGCGGAGTGCTTGGGATGAAGGCTGGGGACAGGACCTGTGCTGAGTTCTGCCAGCTCCTGAGCCACAGCTGCAGAAACCCAAGGAAGGCAGAACTATCTCATTTTAGGTTGGAGGGTAGTTTGAAATTCTGGAGTGGACACATGGTCCTCGACGATCTGGGGTGGGGCACGGGAACACTGGAAGCGTGCAGCTCTGTGCCAGTGCAGCACAGCACAGTCACCACGCAGGCAGTGATACCGCTGGGCACACAGAGGCATGGTGCTGCCTGCCTTTCAGTGAAAGCATTAACAGGGACCAAAGAGGATCACCAGGGCCCCAACCTAAGCAAGATTTCTTACTATAGGCCATTTATTAAATGTAACGTAAAGTAATTTTGGATTAAAAAAAATCTTATAATGACTCTGTAGAGTGTTGGGTCCCTGTTCTCTCCTTGTCTCTGCAATTTTCTATGTCTCTTTGATGTCTCTGTCTCATACTATCCTTTTTTTTTTTTAAATCCTCACCAGAGGACATTTTTTCTTCGCTTTTAGAGACAGGAAGGGAGAGGGTGGAGAGAGAGAGAGAAACATCATGTGAGAGAAACATCTCAAACCCGCAACTTGGTTTTCATCCACAGGATGATGCTCCAACCAACTGAGCCACACGGGCCAGGGCTGTCTTATACTAGCTTAATCCTTCTAATATTGGCCCTGCTTCCCTTAGTCTCTACCTCAGTCTCGGATTTAGTTACAGGCTCTAGGATTTGAAAGGAGAACCTGGAGAGCTCTAGCACTGAGTTCCAACCCGATGATGCTCATGCTCCCACAAAGCCCTTCTTCGCCCACTTCCTTTCCATCAATCTTTCTCAGGCCTGGCCAACTCCTAAAGCCTTCCACACATTGCCCTCGACACACTCACACCCCAGCACCAGCCCCGCCCTTGCCTCAGGCTGCCCAGAATTGTTTTTGAAGGTCAGAGAAGCCAAAATAGTCTCTGCTCTCAGCATCCCTCCCCACCCCCCAAACTGCCACCAGAGTAGAGGAGAGCTGAGTCACCAGTACTGGGGGGGGAGGGCGGGCAGAGGGGGAGGAATCCTCGCTCAGATCCAGGGATGCAAAGCAGCAACATGGCAACAGCCCTGTTTGGATATAGGAAGCCATCTGCAGAGTTACACAACACAAACCAGGCTGCGTTCCGAGCATCACAAAAGGGAAATACCTTCCTTCTGCAACTTCATACTTTTTATTTCTTTCTATCTCCTTTCTGCTTTCTAGGTCTTTCTGGGGTGTGCTAAGAGGGAAATTGAGTGGACATTGGCTTGAGAACAAAATAACATTTCCCGCCCCAACACAGAGCCCACCCTTATTCTCAGCTGCTACCCCTAAGAGCCACACCCTGGGCATATTTCCAACTCACAGTGGAGTTTTTCTTCAGCTCTCACCCTCTGGACAGCCACCCGCCACAGCCAACCCTTCACCTGCTGTGTTCCTAGGCCCTGCCGCAACAAAATAGCGATACCAACGACGAGAATGCAGCCTGAGACCAGACACAAAGTGAGAGCCAAAGTCCTGGATTTGAGACCTGACTACCATTTTACCAATCGTGCAATTAAACAACTCACTTAACCTCTTTGAAAGCTTGCTTTCTGAACTATGAGTATGATATTAATACCATTCTCCAATAATGCTGTGAGGAGTGAATGGCATAAAAGATGAAAAAGTGCTTCATTCCTAGAATCCTAAACCTGCAACGCATAAATGCCACTGGATATCTGTCTCCCTTTTGTAGCAGATTTGTGAGAGGTCATGTAAGTGATAAGGGAAATCCTAAATCACAGTCTCAAACAAGACCAACTCGAGAGTGCCCTTAGCTCTCAGGTAAACCCAGAACTGGAAGTGCCACAGGAAAGGACTTCAAGTACTATTCATGCCCCTGCTTTCCCATTTTAAACGGCTACACAAACTCCAGTTGTAGAGGCCAATGAGCTGCTCTCTTATTGCTAATTCAGAATGGTTTTTGTGTTTGAAGGTAAGAGAACTTGCATTTCCTGAGCACATCAGTGGTAATGGAGAGTCACACAGAAGACCTCCAAACTGGCCCTTCAGCCTGTGTGTTTTAGAATCCTAGGATATCAATCACGGAGTATAAATTATGAAGCCCTCTCCCTTTCCTATAGGTGCCCAATAGTAGTAGTATCAGAGTGTTATTTAAACTCAGTTTTCCATGGTCCTAATTGTTTCTGGGTTTGTTTTATAATGCTTGAGAGCTCCAGCTTTTTGCAGGGGTTAGAAAGGAAATCTACAAGTCACCAGTAGAGACAGTCTACCTGGTGCAAAATTCACCAAGGAAAGCCATTACCAGATTTGGCCACTAGGAGGAGCTGGACCACCGACTCCCCATAGGAAGGTCCCTCCTTTTCCTAGTGTGTGAGAGTGTGGAGAGGGAGGTGGCTAGGAATGATGGCACTCTCCCTGTCATTGTAGGGTACATTTTTGTTCCCTTTTTAAGCATTTCAGCTAAGGGCTTAAGGGGAGGTGAGAGGGATGGTAGTCCAGCCTGTGGGGTGGCAAAAACAACTCATAAGGTACTAGCATGTCCCCTTGAGCCCATCCTGGCAGCCTGGTTCCCTCTGCCTCCCCATTAAAGGGAGGCTGAAGGGAGGGGCAGTGTCTGCAGCTGCTCTAGGCTGACTGTTTGTTGTTTGTGGGGACAGCTGAAAAATGAGCTAGTAAGGGTGGGGCTGTGGCTGTCTTAAACCATGTGGGTTTTTCCAGGAAATTCTCCACTATTCTCCAGGGACACAGAGAGGCCACCAAAAAAATGTCCAAACCTAAAAAAATTCAGTAGGTTAAAGTAACCCCTGATCTTGGGTGTATGACCCTAAGCCCCTTGAGGACACCAAGGCATAACTCTCAGATCGAAAAGATGTAGTAGGTGTTTATATATCAGTGCTTGTTTCAGAGAGGTCCTTGAGAATAACTATGCATCTCCCTGTAAAGCATCTTCCCAAGCATCCCTGAATCTGAATTTAAAAATAGCTGAGTATTTTGGTTTAAGCTCTGTACATTTATACATCATTCCAGAAAGCAGCCTAATCTTAAAGTCTCTGTGGCCAAAAGGAAAGATTAGAGAATTCAGTATAAATTATTAACATCAGTGGATACTCCCAAACCTTCAGTTCAGTCATTAATTTCATCGGCTATCACCCCCTTATCCAATCTTGCACCAAAGCTCCAAGGAGTAATACGTAGTAAAACTATAGATTTTCAATCATCAGTGCTAATGGAGGAAGCCATGACGTGAGAGTAGTTCTAAACAGAAGGCAGTCTCAAAACAGCGAGTGGCTAGCTTCACAGAAAGCCAGTCACATCAAGAAGATGCCAGCCTCACATTTTTAAAATGCTGCGCATATCCCTAGGATAATAAAGCATTAGTCATATTCACCTTGTCTTCTCTCTCCAGGAGCATCTCCAGAGGAGTCAAGGATTGGGGAAATGACCAAAGATGTGGCAGTTAGCAGGAGGAATTGGAAGAGAGGGGGATGTGATTATCTGCTATATTGAATAATTAAGAATCATCTATATAAGATATGAATTCAGTCATTTGATGCAGTAACTGTTGAGTTGGATGGATTTTATATTCTGTAAAGTCACGGACGCATGGATTGGTGTGTCAACATTTACCGAAAACATAACCAAAATGCCCAACACTTTAATAATGGGATGTAGGGCTTTCTGCATTCTCCCCACAGATACTGTCATGGAACGATAGCTCCTAAAATATTATTTTCTCAAATACCTGAGCCATTTCTCCCACTCAGTAGAATGGGGAACTGCATCCTGTGAACTTTCATTTCAGAGTCAAACCTCAAAGTATAACTAGTTCTTCTAGCAGTAATTCCAGGAGACCCTGTTTCCACCCTGGATTGGACGGTGCTCATCGCCTTTTGTACCAGATTTCTGCTCTGCTCTGCTCTGTCATCTGATGGCTGAGCCAAAGAAGGAACCAGAAACCCTGAAACCTGGAGAGTAAGCTGTGCAGACTGTGGGAAAGTTCTAAGCAAGGATTTGGGAAGGTAAAGTGGGGGATTCAAGGGTCTCTGTAAAGGGAAGCAAGGAGGCTGGGATTCACAGAAAGGGGGACACAGAAAAGAGGGAATTTGTGTGTGAGAGAAGATCGTTCATGAGAAGTACCTTGTTTCCTTAGTGCATGTCAACAGCTGTCCACAAACCACCCTCTTCTCAGGTAAAATTACATTCTCCAGGCTGCTTCCACCATCAAACCATCTCTCTTTGAAGTGTACTGGTATATAGGGATAGCTATGGAGCTTTACAACTTTCCTGTGAGGAGTCCCTCCCTTATCCCCCACCCAAATCTCCCACAAGGCCAGTTCTGCCAGGGAGAGTGGACCTCTGCTCTTCTGTGACCAACCCTCACCCAAAGGACTGAGACAAATGACACTAATCCTAACCTTTGACCTCCGAAGAGAAGTGAGCTAGGTGCCGGGTAATGAAGAGTCTCAATTGTTCGTTCAAATCAAAGGATGATAAGTCAATGTTCCAGGAGAGAATCCCTGTGAGAGAAAAAGAAACAAAGAGGGCTCTAGATAAGGTTGGAGAGGTTGGACTGCAGGGAGCACTTCCAAGCTCACAAGAAGGGTAAGGAGAGGAAGAGGATAAGGACAGCCGCCATTATCAGTCTCACTGATGTCTTTAAGAAAGGCGGTTAGTGCCTAGGTCTATCTCCCATCCTGTGCTTTTCTTGGGTTTTGCCTGAGCCAGAGGGAGAGGGGCAGAGTTTAGGCTAAATTTGGTAATTACTAGTGAGTTTGTATGTAGGAATTTTCTTGCAGAGTTGCCCAATTCTGATAGAAGTCATACCCAGGGGCCTATTCCCAGATACCGGGGCTGCCTTCACTGTTCTTCCAGCTAAGTAGGATTCTAGACTCTCCTTCTCTGTCCCCCTCCCTGCCTCCACCCCTTCGAGGTTTACTTCCACCCGCAGGTGGCTCCGCAGCACTGCGCCACTGGCTGGCAACTGGGGAGGGAGGTGAGGACTGAGGAGCTTGTGGCTACAAAGGTCACTCTCTCAGGTTGGCCGTTCACACTGGGAGATTTGAGATTTGTCCGCAGCGTTCAGAAAGCACCCTGTGCCTGTTCAGGGACCCTAAAGAAGAAACTAAGGTAGGGACATGGACTCTTTCTTCAGGGGAAGGTGAGGACTTTCAGGACATCTGACCGAGACACTGCGGGAAAGAGGGTGTGACCAGAGCGGACCCAGGGGCTGCACAGAGCTACCCCGCCTCAGGGAGACTGCGGAATGCCATGGGGTGTGCGGGAAGGATGGGGAAGCGAGATGTTTGTTGGCAGCTCGGGAGGATACGGACGCTTGACATGGAAGATGCAGGTGACAGGGGCTGGTGAATCAGGTTAACAGGGCGCGCGGATTTCAGGAAGTGCCCAGTAGGGATGGAGGATGCAGACGTACGCTCTGGGAGGTAAATGCAGATGGCGGAGAAGCTCAGGATGGAGGATGTCCCGAGCACAGCCAGGACAGCGGCTCACCTTGTTCAAGGTGGGCCCGCACGGCCCTCAGCTGACTCTCAGTACCGATATCGCCGATCACGATGAGCAAAGAATGTTTCCGCGGGTCCCAGCGTGCCGCCGCCACCGCGGCTCTGACATCGCACAGCGGCTCCGTGGGGTTTTGAGACAGCGGTGAGCCCAGGCTTGGGAGCTCCAGCCCGGGACTTGTCTCCATGGTAACGCCGCGTGGCCACCAGGGCCCAGCCTCGGTCTCCATGGAAACTCCGTTGGCATGTTAGGCCGGCTGCGTCCGCTGCAGAGAGAGTCCGCGCGGCTCTTAAAGGCCGGCGGCAGGAGCCACTCATTGGCTGTGGCCTGGTAGGAGGCGGAGCACTGGCGCCGCAGGGGCCGGGCTGCGGCTGAGAGTCTAGGCTCTGCGGTGGCGCTCCGCCGGGGGCCTGAGGTGGCCGACCCCTTCCTTGCCGACTGGTTCTCCACCAGGAGCTCCCACTCCGACTCGCGCAGGGGTGGAGATTTTTGAGGGGCCGGGTGGAGGGGCTAGTCGATTGCCTGGGCGACGGAGAAGCCTTCTAGTTAGGATGTTTCCCCTATAAGTACTATCTGGCAATCCTGCAATCCCTCAGCCTCGCCCGAACTGAGGGAGCCATCTTGTCCCTGTCTGTCTCCGTTTTTTATTGTTGTCTCCACCTGTGTCATTGTGTCTGTGTTATCTTTGTCTGGCGCTTTTTTTTTTTTTTTTTATCTCTGCCTGCCAGGGTCTTAGACTCCAACCTCGGTTTCCGTGCCCTCATTGCCCTAGCTCCTGGGATTGCTCTGGAAGGCTGCGCAGTATTGGAGGGACAGAATGACCTTCCGGCCCTGAGTCCCTGGTGAGTTGTTATTCCGAAGATAGTCGTTGGCTGGACTCCATCTATGCTGAGTGCAGGACTGGGGTGCAGTGAACTCAGACTGCAGCAAGGGGGATATGAGTAAAACCCAGGAAAGACTTTCCCAACTACAGGCAATGTGTGTGACACAGTGACTTGAGTAACCTATGGGGACTGTGTTATTACTTCCCCCAGGGAATTTTTAAGACTGAAGGGGCAGTATTTGAACCAAGGAAGGGGTTGAGCCTTCCAAAACCAAAGAACTAGGATTTGGGGAAAAGGACTAAGGAGGCTGCCACTGTTTTATGTCTGACCGGAACATCCTTGTAAAAATGGTGTGTGCTCTAAGTCCACCCACACCCATTCCTCAACGTGTCCCCACCACCTACTCTGCACTTTAGCTTTTTTACCCAGGACATTAATCATTCTGCACATGTAAGCATCAGACAGAGAGCCTGTTTTCACCCTAGGACTCCAGTAGCACTTTTTTGGATCCCGTTCGCCTTACATTTGGCAGACGGTATCCGGTGGATAGCAGCGCATTACCCAGTCCAGCAAAGGCTGCCTGAGAGCACGTTTGTTCTGATTCACTTTCTCTCTGGAGGCTCTGAGGAGGATTGGCCAGTGTCTGCATGTTAAGTACCTCAGAGCAATCCTCTGCCCTATCATGGAGCATGTTATGTAGCAAAACAGTCAGAACATTCTGCAATCAATTTGGACATGGTCCTACATGAGACTGTCATAATATTGTATGTCAGTTATATCTCAAAAAGAAATTGGACATGGCCTTGACAACCCTTTTTGTAGCAGAGAGGGGTTAGTAAGAGTCCTGGCAGAATATCAGATGGTGGGGGTGCCTCACCCTATGTGACACAGGAGACAATGGTTTGCTTCACCTCTGCTTCACCATTTGAAGATTCCAATCTGGCAAAGAATATGGCAAGAGGTGTAGGCCTTCTCTTCTGCAATCAGAAAAGAATGCCAGAATAGGCAGTAGAGAGATAAAGGGGACAGTTTCCACAGCAACTGTAGAGCTGAGACCTTTAACTAGCACCAGGCCTCAGTATAAGGGTCAGCAGCAGGTAACCACAAGCTCTGCTTTCATCAAGTCTGACGAAGAGGTTAGACAATAGACCTGAATGGTATAGGCAAGGACCACACACTAATCAGATGGTAGGGGCAGAAATTCAGGCTTACGATCTCAGGCCCTGGTAGAACTGGGTTTTATTCATTAGAGCTGCAAATTTAGACTATGATAGCACTAAAACTGCATATCTATACTGGACGAATATTCAGCAGGCTCTTTGTATCAAAGGCAGACAGTGTCATAGAAAGATTGGTTACAGGTATTTCTTAATTAGCCCCACTCTTGCCTGGTTAACAGTATCTCAACTACTGGGCAATGATGCCAGTATCATCATCATATTATTAGGAAATATTTTCTCCCTGACCTGATGCCTGAGTTGGTTAGGGCATCGTCCAGACATGTAAAAGTAGTGGGTTTGATCTCTGGTCAGGGCACATGCAAGAATCAACCAATGAATGCATAAATAAGTGGAACAACAAATTAATGTTTTTCTCTCTCTCCTCTCTCTCTAAAATCAATTTTAAAATTAAAAAATATATATTTTCAAGTGTCAAATGGCACAAAGCACTGAACAAAGTGCTCTATAAAGAAAACTATGGAGTGCTAGCCTCTATGCTCCAAAATTTTACAACTGAAGACAGAAAATGTCTTCATTTGAAGACTGATGCACATGTATATAAGGCATAGAAAGCTGAGTAAAAACATTAAAGAAGTACATTTACGTATGAATTACAAAATATATGAAAACTTATTTTGTTTAGGAATAGTGTGCTGTGGCAGGAGCCTACTAGCAAAAGGATGTCATTCAAGGGCTCACACGACGGGGCTAGTGGGGACCTGTGATATGCATTCTGTGAAGCACATGCAGTAGTTGTGTAGCGGTTATAGAGCCCACTGTAGTGTTTCATTTAACTGTTGACCCCTGGACAGCTCACGTTTGACCTTTTGGGAATACTCTTATTCTATATATTTTTTCTATACTCTTATCATGCAGCATTGGCAGCTATAGTGGTTACAACTAATGCTTTTCAAATTATTTGTGAAGAAGGATCCTTGAATTGTGGAAGGGGCTCTAAGGATCTACCAGTATAGAAGGTTAGAGGAGGTACCCAAGGAAGGCACTATCATAGCCCATCCCTTGGGTGTGCCATGGAGTGGGCACAAGGAAGAAGATAGTATAAACCTTAATTGGTGTGAAAGGTAATTGTAGTCTTAGCTAAGTTTAAATAGTTAGACGATTCTTGGCCCCCAGACCTTTATCAATTCATAATATACACTGATAAATTAGCCAGTAGGTAAATTATGCACATCTTAACAAAGTAGGAGAGCGAATAACAAGTGGATGCAGAGAAAAGAGAACACTGGTACAGTGTTGGTGGGAATGTGAATTGGTGCAGCCACTATGGAAAACAGTATGAAGTTTCCTCAAAAAATTAAAAATAGAACTACTGTATGATCCAGTTATTACACTTCTGGGTGTTTATCCGAAGAAAATGAAAACACCAATTTGAAAAGATATGTGCATAACTATGTTCATTGCAGCAGTATTTATAATAGCTAAGATGGGGAAACAACCTAAGAGTCCATTGATAGATGAATGGATAAAGAAGATGTGGTATATACGGATGGGGCAAAAGCAGGTTTATAGTTGTGAGTATGCTGTATGTACAATGGAATATTACTCAGCAGTAATTAAAAAAAAAAAGAGCCCTGAATGGCACGGCTCAGTGTATTGAGTGCTGGCCTGTGAACCGAAGGGTCACTGGTTTGATTCCCAGTCAGGGCACAAGTCTGGGTTGTGGGCTGGGTCCCCAGTTGGGAGTGTGCTAGAGGCAACCTACCGATGTATCTCTCACACATCCATGTTTCTCTCTCTCTCTTTCTGCCTCCCTTCCCCTCTCTCTAAAAATAAATAAAATATTTTTTAAAAAAGAAATCTTACTGCACTGGCTCGTGTAGCTCAGTGGATTGAGCGCAGGCTGTGAACCAAAGGATTGCTGATTCGATTCCCAGTCAGGGCACATGCCTGGGTTGCAGGCCAGGTCCCCAGGGGGGCCACATGAGATGCAACCATACATTGATGTTTCTCCCCATCTCTTTCTCCCTCCCTTCCCTTCTGCCTAAAAATAAATAAATAAAATCTTAAAAAAAGAAAGAAAGAAAGTAGGTGGGATTAAAAAAAAAAAGAAAGAAATCTTACTATTTGTGACAACATGGATGGACCTAGAAGGTATTATACCTAGTGAAATAAGTCAGAGAAAGACAAGTACTGTTTGATTTCGCTTACATATGGAATCTAAAAAATGAACAAACAAAACAAATAGGTGCAGAGAATAGACTGATGGTTATCAAGGGGAAAGGGAGTGGGGAAGGGAAGCAAAACAGGTGAAGAGAATCGATTGTATAGTGATGGATGGTAACTAGACATGTTGCGGTGGTCACTTCGTTGTGTATGTAAATATGGAATTGCTATGTTGTACATGTGAAACTAATATAATGACATATATCAAAGTATGAGGGGCATCTCTAAATTTTTTCTGGAAATAATTTTGGCTCATATTTGGCATTTAAAATTATTGAAGTGGTTCTCATGAGAAAATCAGAACTTTATTGAAATTAATTACACTCATTTTGGAATTATATATATGGGGGAAAGGAGGGCACCATAATCCTTTCAATGCTTAAGGTCTCCATAAGACTTAAACCAGCTCTGATAATTCACCAAGAAATATATTGGCTTCTCTCTTACTTCTAGACCAATAAATGCCTTTAGTTTTTCCAGGGATCTGAGCTTGGTTGGTAGAATTCTAGTCGGCTCTGCTGGATTGCATCATCTTATCAATCAAAATATCCCAAAGAGCTGCATGCAGCTCAGATTCCCACCTTGTATTCAGTTCTGCTTATAAAGCATTCTTTACACAGAGAGAGGAGTGTTGAATTACAGGATTGCTGTGTCAGAGGCTTATCCTTGGCTTTTGGGCAAAATACTATGATCATAATGTATACCAGCAGCCATAGGGTCACCTCTTAGCAGGAACAGCTGGTTTATTTGCAAAGACACAGAGTAAAATAACCTCTAGAAAGGCACTGAATAAAATAATCTCCAAAAAGGTTGAGATGGGGGAGAAGTCTGCATTTATTACCATGTCTGGCACACAGAGGAGGCTCACAGTAAATATTTGTTGGGTGATTTTCCTAATTATTTGTTCACAGTAAGTAATGGGAAGAGCAAAGGCACTGGATTTGCCCTCCTCCTGCAGAGCATTGCAAAGGAAATTTCCCTTTTTATCCTTCTTCCCTCCACACATTCTTCTTTTTAAGAAAATGATTACCAAAAGTGAAAAACATTTATGGGTACCATTTTCCCTTATCCATTCCATTTTCCTGTGAGGTGGAAGTTAGTGTTTGGCTGTGGCCTCTGTCTCCATCTTCTCCTTTATTCTAAACAGAGCTACCTCTCGCTGCAAGGGTCACTGCGGATTTTCTCACGGAGAAGATGATGGTGCTGAAGAGAATATAAATCTAAGTGTATAACTTAGTTTTGAGGCCATGTCTGTTTGTGAATTAAATTTTGCATTTTTTCAAGGTATTCATAGAATAGAGTTATTTTACTTCAAGGAATGCTTGGATTGAAGAAGTATCACTTTACAAAAGTTCCCTTTACAATATCACTAAATCACAAATACTCTTTCTCTTCCTCTTGGTCAGTTCTTTTTGAAAATCATTCATAATATGCTGTAACTTCCTTTTATAACCTTACCTCCTGCCCATACCTTGCATTAACCCTTTCGTTCAGTCAATCTGAGCCAATTGCCTGTCCCTTAGTCATTATTGTGCTTTCTGTTCAGGCTGTATTTTTTTCTTTGAATGCCTTCTTCCCCTTAATTCTCATCTAAGAATTTAATTACCTTTACCTTTATGACTTACATTATTTGTGGAATAAAATTCCATCTCATTCCACAAAGGATTTAGGGAGTATGAACTAACTCAAACACAGCTGCTTCTCTGAAACTGACTTCACACTTACCAACTGTGTGAACTTGGGCAAGTTGCTTATCCTTCCTGTGCTTTAGTTTCCTCACCTGTAAAATTACAATGATAATATAGTTATAATTAGCACCTTATAGGGTTATTTTGAGAATTAAGTTGGGTAGCCTCAACTATGCTTAGAACTGCCTAGAAGTCATTTATTTAGTCATTCATTCAATATTTATGGAGCACTTATTGTGTATCAGCAAATGGAACACAAAAGAGATAATAAATAAGTAAATTATATAATATGTCAGAAAGTGATTAGTGTGTAGTGGCCAAAAAAATAGGACAAGAGTGACTGAGGAGGCTAGTGGGAGGTGTGATGATGGGGGAGAATGGGGAAGGGGCAGGAAAGGTGGCAATTTTAAATGGGCTGGTCAGGGCCTTAATGAGAAATGAGACTTGAGCTGATTTGAAGGAAGTAAGGGAGTTAGCCATTTGAATATTTGCAGAGGAGTTTTATAGGCAGAGAGAATAGCCAGTATAAAGTCCCGAAGGTAGCAGTATGCCTGGTACATTCAAGGAATAGTTGGAGCCCCTTATGCCTGGAGCAGAGGAGTAAGACAAAGAGGAATAGGAGATGAGATCAGAAAAATAATAGGGCCCAGATCACATAGGGCCTTGCAGGCATTGTTAGGACTTTGGTTTTTACTCTGAGTGAAATGGGAGGCTTTTGAACAGAGGAGTGATATGGTTTGACTTAGATTTTGCAGGGTCCCTTTGGCTGCTACGTTGAGACTATATGGCAGAGGTGGTAAGGATTAAAGTAGGAAGCCAGTCAGGGAATCTGCAGTCATCTGGGTGAGCAATGATATTGCTCAGACCAGAGTGATGTCAGTGGAGATGATGAGAATCGGTGGGACTCTAGGCATACAGTATTTCAGAGGTAGAGCCAACCTGGTTACCTGCTTCATCAAGTGAAGAATGAGAGAGAAAGAGAGTAAATAATAATCCCAAAGATAAACCAAAAACTTAAAAGGAAAAAAAAAGTTACCCGTAGGAAGAGAGAAAAAACAAATTATAAAGCAGCCAGGGATGGAATGTAGATTTTTTGGAATGTATCTTATTTTGTAAATTTGACTTTGGAATCATATAAATGTTTTACATAAGTATGAAACAAAATTAAAATGACCAATCTAACAAATAACTTGATCTATAATATATTTTTTAAAATCTACAAACCAATAAAAAAAGAATCCAATTATAAAGTGACCAATTTGAATGAATTTTAATAAGAGAAGATATACAAATGGCCAATAAGTATATGAAAAAGTGTTCAACATCATTAGTCTAGGGAAATACAAATTAAAACCACAGTGTAGTATCACTTGCCATCCACAAAACAAATTGTGGAACATGTATTCAATAAAATACTACTGGGCAATAAAAAAGAATGAACTACTGATGCATGCAACAACATGAATAAATCCCAAAAAGGTTGTGTTAAACAAAAGAAAGTGGATACAAAAGAGTACATACTAGCTCTGGCTGGTGTGGCTCAGTGGTTGCATGCCGGCCTGTGAATCAAAGGGTGGCCAGTTCAATTCCCAGTCAGGGCACAGACCTGAGTTGCAGGCCAGGTCCCCAGTAGGGGGTGTGTGCGAGGCAACCACACATTGATGTTTCTCGCCCTCTCTTTCTCCCTCCCTTCCCCTCTCTCTAAAAATAAATGAAATCTTTAAAAAATAAAGAGTACATACTATATGATTCCATTTTAAGTGTACAGTTCAGTGGTATAAAATACATTCATAATGTTATGCAGCCATTACCACCATCCATTTGCATGCTTCTTTTTATCTTGTAAAATTGAAACTCTATACTATTAAATAGTAACTCCAATTTCCTCCCCACCCCACCTCCCAGCCTCTGGAAACTGCCATTCTACTTAGTTTCTGTTTCTGTGGTTTGACTACTCTAAGTACCTCATATAAGTAGAATCATACAGTATTTTTTTTGTGACTGGCTTATTTCACTTACCATAATGTCCTCAGGATTTATCAATGATGTAGCATATGTCCTCACTGCACATTTATAATGGGATAGACCCTAAGGGGAAAAAGTCAACTGCAAAGAAATGTTAAACTATTTTAATTAGTCATTATCTTATTAGTAATAACATTTTACATATATAATAGAATAAAGCAAATACGTTATGTCATTGTTATCAGAAACCAAGATGTTGATTGTAAGAGAGATACAAATATAAAATGAAGAAAGCTGGATAAAATTTCTAAAATCCTAAAATTTAACTGGAAAAAGCCAAACAATGAACAATCCAGCAGCAAGAAGCATTCCAAAATTCTAACCATCCAACCTGTAGTCTCTAAATTTCATTTACTACTAAAATGAACCAAGACTTCTTACAGAAACATCAGATTACAAATCTGGAGTAAGAAATAAATAAGATGAACCTGGAACATGTTGTTAGACTAGAAAGCAAGGAACTATCAAGGACTACTGGAATCATGCTCAAAGGACTTGTGAGCTAATTTGAAGGAACTTCCATAGTCCAAAGATGGGAAAATGTGTATTTGAAAATTAACAATAACTGCAATGGACTGAAGCACACCAGATATGTTAAAATTCATGAGTCCATACAGACACTAAAAACAAAAAACCTCATTAGTTATTTTTGGAGTATGCTAGAGAACCTCATTATTTAGGGAACTATTCTCTATTATGTAGAGAACCTCAGCTCATTATTTTGAAAACTGGTTAAATCAGAGGGAAAGAATCAAGCATTTATCCTGCTTTTCCTTAGGTGATCAAATATTTGATGAAGGGAAAGTTCTTATTTATAGAAGAATTACAGCTAATTAATGAAAACTTTGTTAAAATTAGAATATCACCATTTTGCAGCCTGGAGTGAAATAATGCAGCTAGGTAATGATTACCAATGATTGCTAAACTTTCAAGTAAAAACTAATGGTAACAATTAATTATAACAGAACAAATTATAGCAATCAATTATAACAAAACAATAATATATTCAACCAGATGCTATATGTCTCCTGATGAGATGTAATAGGCAGTATATGATACCCTTTATAATGTGTTCCTTCCAAAAAAGAAAAAAGGAACATAAATCTGAACAAGTATATCTAACTGCCCATTTATAGGAAATAAAAAGGACAAGGAAATACAGTAAATGACAAGACAGGATGCAATAGAAAAATCCATAATGTTGGAAATTTTACAGAACCAATGACCTGGTTTCATCAACAAATAAATAAATTGCAGGATATTAAAAAGAGGAAAAATTTACAGATTTAAGGAGACCTGAGATAAATATCATCCAAATGTAATGTGTAAAGCTTGTTTGGATTCTAAACAATAAAAATAATGAGACAATTGGAGTAATTTGAACACTGTGTATTTGGTACCATTAAGAAATTACTGTTAATTTTCTTTGGGTGTATTAATGATATTATGTTTTTAAAATTCTCTGTATTTTAGAAACAAATACAAGTATTTATGGGGGAAATTATATGATGTTTGGGATTTGCTTAGAAATAATCATTTGGGGGGAAGTGGTTGGGAATATGGATGAAACAAGATTGGGCATTTGTTGATAATTGTTGAAATTGGATAAGAATTAGATGGGCTATTTTTCTTTTTCTTTTTGTAAAGAATTTCTTCAACCTTTGATTATAAGCAACAGGAAAGATGCAGTTGCCATCAACTGAGATGGCTGCAAATGGAGCAAGTTTGATAGAAAGGACTAGTCCAGTTTTCAGTATGTTGTATCTGAGATGTCAACTGGACATCCAAGTGTTTGCAGATACTAAACAGGCAGTTAGACATGTAAGTTTGGGATTTGATAGAGGTTTGGGCTGGAGATACAAAGTTGGGAGTCATTAGCATATTTATGGTAGTTATAGCAATGCGACTGGATGAGATCAAGGAGGGAGCAAGAGTAAACAGCTTAGAACATAGTAAATGCTCAATAAATAGTCATTATAACCACGTGACTAAAATTCTTTTGATTTCTTTCTCTTTTGAACTTCTACAGCACTTTTATTATATCTTGTATTATAGTTAGTTGTGTACATGTTTCATCTCCTCTATAAATTGTCAGGTTCCCTGATGATAAGAACTAGATCTTAACCATTTTTATACTTAGTTCCCCTGTCCACCACCATGGAACCAGAATGGTGCTTTGCACATAAGTGAATTGAAGATAGTAAATGAGCTCAAGTTTGTCAAGAAATTTTGTGTTTGAGAGAGAACCAGGTTGAGAAGAGGACCTACAGCTGATTGGCTGGCTGGAAAAATTAAGCTACCTGGAAGGGGCAGCTCCCTTGTTGGGGTTCTGCTACCTTGCCCCCAGGGCCTTATATGTATTTGGGTGTGGCAAAGTCATGGAGCTTTGTAAAGGTTTGAAAATTGGGTTAGAATGAACAAGGATGAGGAATATCATCCTTATTCATGATATTGGAATATATACATGAAATGGAATCTATACATGCAATGGAATATTATTCAGCCTTAAAAAGGAAGGAAACTGAGACACATGCTATTAAAATTATAACATGGGTGCACATTGAGGACATTATGCTAAGTATAATAAGCCAGGCACAAAAGAACTGATACTGTATTATTCCATTTGTATGAGTTACCTAGACAGAAAGTAGAATGGTGGTTACCAGGGGCTGGAGGGAGAAAGGAATGGGGAGTCATTGTACAATGGGAACAGAGTTTTAGTTTGGGAAGATGAAAAGTTCTGGAAATGGGTGATGGTGATGTTGTAAAACAATGTGAACATATTTAATGCTGGTGAAGTATACACTTAAAAATGGTTACAGTGGAATATTTTATGTTATGTATATTTTACCATTCATACAAAAACAAATAGGAATAATGTGACAAAATGTTAACAGTGTGTGGATGTAGGTGAAAGGGTTTATTAAAGATCATAATACTATTTTCCTAATTTTTAAAATTTATTCTGAGAGACAGAGAGAGAGAGAGAGATTTGTTGCTCCACTTATGCATTCATTGGTTGCTTCCTGTATATGCTCTGACTGGAGATCAAGAGTTGAAACTTGCACCTGGCATGTGTAGCTCAGTGGGTTGAGCACTGGCCTTTGAACCGAAAGGTCATCAGTTCATTTCCCCGTCAGGGCACGTGGCTGGGTTGTGGGCCAGGTCTCTGGTACCTTAAGTAATTTTCTTTCACATTTTAATTATATCATCACCTCTTTGTTAACTTGTTCATAAGGAGGTGGAGTTACAGCTTTACAGTTTCTCCTGTTTTCTTCATATTTATTTTAATTATTATGGATTCTTAGACCATTAGGGACACCCATATTCAATATTCAAATAAAAATACATTCTAAACAAAACAAAAAAAGTTTTGTATTAACTGCTTTGCCATTTCTTTGTCACTGCTCCTCCTCAATTATGAGTTTATAGAACCTCTGCAGTTAGACAGACTGTGTTCAAATTCTGACTCTCTTTCCTGCCAGCTCTGAGACTTTATAAAAATTATCTGATCTCTCTAAGCCAGCAATTTTCAACATTTTCATCTCATGACACATATAAACTAATTACTAAAATTCTGCGGCCCACCATACAACATAGTTTTTGCCAGTCTGCCCCCCCCAAAAAATGGTATGGTTTTGACTCACATCAGATGGCTATTGTTTCATTGACTATCATATTTTTATTTGACAATCTAAGTGAAAAGAGGTCAGTGCACCTGATTAAATAATCAGATATTGCATGTTTGAAAAACTTCTTGTGGCAAAACAGTGTGCTTGCTGCAGCACAGTGGTTGAAAATCACTGCTCTAAACCTTAGTGTCCACATCTGTAACCTTTAAAGTGTTAATGAGGTCTTTTCGTGAGTTAATGAATATACAACAGAGCACAATACCAAAGGCCATATATGAGAAACCTACTACCAATGTCATAGTCAATGGGCAAAGCAAAAAGCTTTCCCCCTAAAACCAGGAACAACACAAGGGTGTCCTCTTTCACCCTTTTATTCAAAATAGTATTGGGCCCTGGCTGGTATAGCTCAGTGGATTGAGCATGGGCTGTGAACCAAAGGGTCGCTGGTTCGATTCCCAGTCAGGGCATATGCCTGGGTTGCAGGCCAGGTCCCCAGTGGGGGGCATGTGAGAGGCAACCACAAACTGATGTTTCTCTCCCTCTCTTTCTCCCTCCCTTCCCTTCTGTCTAAAAATAAATAAATAAAATCTTAAAAAAAATAATATTGGAAGTTCTAGCCACAGCGATCAGACAAGGAAAAGAAACAAAAGACATCCAAATTGGAAAAAAGGAAGTAAAATTGTCATTTGCAGATGACATGATAGTGTACATAGAAAACCCTATAGGCTCCACCAAAAAAAACTACTGGACCTAATGATGAATTTGGCAAAACAGCAGGATACAAAGTCAACATTCAGAAATCGAAGGCATTTTTGTACACAACAATGAAATATCTGAAACAGAAACTAAAAAAAAATCCCATTTACTATGGCAACAAGAAAAATAAAGTACCTAGGAATAAACTTAACCAAGGAAATAAAAGACCTGTACTGGGAAAACTACAGAACACTGAAAAGAGAAATTAAGGAAGATACAAATAAATGGAAGCATATACCATATTCATGGATTGGAAGAATTAACATCATTAAAATGTCCTTACTACCCAAAGCAATCTATAGGTTCATTGCAATCCCTATTCAACCAATGACATATTTCACAGATTTAGAACAAATATTTCAAACATTTGTATGGAACAAAAACAACCCCAGATAGGCTCAGTAAACTTGAGAAAGAAGAACAAAGTAGGAGGGATCACAATACCTAATAATCAAACTACAGAGTCCAGCACAAATAACACCCCCCCTTTTTTTAAAAAAGATTTTATTTGTTTATTTTATGAGAGGGGAAGGGAGGGAAAAAGAGAGAAACACCAAGGTGTGGTTGCCTCTAGCATGCCCCCTACTGGGGACCTGGCCTGCAACTCAGGCATGTGCCTTGACTGGGAATCAAACTGCAACCCTTTGGTTCATAGTCCGGCACTCAATCCACTGAGCCACACCAGCCAGGGTACATCCCTTTTTTATTACAAAATATTTTATTACTAAAATCATAAACATGTAATTCTGTCACATAACAATATCACACTCAAGCACACCATATGACTTTTTAAGTGATATGTTCAAATTGCTGTCCATCTTGTGCAAGATTCATGTACCCTACCAACCACACTCAAGCAGGCATTACTTCTGCCAGACCCTGTATATTATAAGGCTACTGTAATCACAACAGTCTGGTACTGGCATAAGAACAGACACATAGATCAATGGAACAGAATAGAGAGCCCAGAAATAAACCCATGTCTCTATGGTCAATTAATATTTGACAAAGGGGACAGGAGCATAAAATGGAGTGAAAATAGCCTCTTCGATAAATGGTATTGGGAGGTCTGGACAGGTACATGTGGAAAAAAAAAAAAAAAAAAGAAACTAGGCCACCAACTTATACCATACACCAGAATAATAAAAGACTTAAATATAAGCTGTGACACCATAAAAGTCCAGAGGAAAACATAGGCAGTAAAATTTCAGATATCCCACACAGCAATATTTTTGCTGATATATCTCTTAGGGCAAGAGAAATAAAGGAAAGAATAAACAACTTGGATTATATAAAATTGAAAAGCTTCTGCACAGCTAAAGAAAACATCATCAAAATGAAAGGGGAACCAACTATGTGGGTTGGTTCCTGCCAATGATACCTTGGATAAGGGTTTGAGCTCCAAAATATATAAAGAATTCATATGACTCAACACCAGGAAGACAAACAATCCAATTAAAAAATGGGCAAAGGACCTGAACAGACACTTCTCCAAGGAGGACATACAGAGGGCCTAGAGACATATGAAAGAATACTCAGCATCACTAACTATAAGAGAGATGCAAATTAAAACCACAATGAGATACTACCTCACACTGGTCAGAATGGCCATCATAAATAAATTAACAAACAGCAAGTTCTGGCAAGGATTTGGAGGGAAGGGAACCCTAGTGCACTGTTGGTGGAACTGCAGACTGGTGGAGCCACTGTGGTAAACAGTAGGGAATTTCCTCAGAAAACTAAAACTGGAACTGCCTTTTGATCCAGCGATTCCACTGCTGGGATTATTGCCTAAGAATCCTGCATCACTAATTCAAAAGAACCTGTGCACCTCTGTGTTCATAGCGTGTTATTTACAATAGCCAAGTGCTGGAAACAGCCTAAGAGCCCATCAGTAAATGAATGGATCAAAAAACTGTGGTACATTTACACAATGGAATTCTATGCAGCAGAAAGAAAGAAGGAGCTCTTACCGCTTGCGATAGAATGAACGGAACTGGAGAGAATTATGCTAAGTGAAATAAACTAGGTGGCAAAAGACAAATACCATATGATCTCACCTATAAGAGAGACATAATGAACAAAATAAACAAAAGAGCAAAAAAGAACAGAGGCATGGAAACAAGGAATAGACTGACAGTGACCAGAGGGGCAGGGGGAGGGGGATAAGGGGAGAAAGAAGGGGAAGGGTCTTGTCAAGGAACACGTATAAATGACCTATGGACATGGACAACAGGGTGGGGACTGACTGTTGGAGCAGGGGCAGGGTGGGCAGGACAGTGGAGAGCAATGGGGGAAAAATTGGGACAACGGTAACAGAACGGCAATAAAAAAATAAAGCAGAGCACATACCTATCACATGACAAAACTTTAATACATGTTATTAATTATCTCATTGGTGTATGACTGGACATGATTGTGTAGGTCCAGGTGCAAGTGAAGGTCAGAATCAATTGTATGTTAAATATGTCAGTATGTAATACTTAAAAAAAGGATATATAATAGCTTATCATTAAATTTAGTGCTTGTCATATCCTCAGTAAAGTTCTTTGCAGTGAGTACCCAAACTACCAGTTTCCAGAGGAAAACCATGAAGCAAATTTAAATGTAGATGAATAGTTTCTGTGACGTAGAATTAAACTGTTTGCTTAGAGAAGTCTGTGAGGAGACCTCAGAAAAAGACTTATTATATGTTAATATAGCATTTACATTTATTGTTTGATTGGTTGAAATATGTCATGGAATTATTGACCAGATGAGATGATCCTAGCCTTATGGGAACTAAAGACAATGTGAGAGAAAACTGCTTTAAGCTCTAGAAGAAAGGTTTTAAGTTAGCTGATTAGAAGAAAAATTTCTGAAGATGAGGTTTTTTAAACTTTAAAATGGGTTAACACAAGGTCTGATGGCATTTTCTTGCCTGGGGGTACTTTAGAGATAGATTAGATTTCTTTGTCTGAGGTGTCTTAGATAAAGACGCACCTATAGATAGGTAGATGTGCTGATGGTTCTTTGCAGTCTTAAGAGTCAACAGAGGCCATTAGCTCATGTAACTGCAATCAGTTGCAGCCTCAGTGGGCAACCATCTGCTGCATTTTCTGATCTGTATGGGTAATTTAATGATTAATTAAATTGTCATTAACCTAACAAACAATTTATGATTTTTCTTCACAGTTTTCTAAGGCTCTCGTTTTATTCAGTAATGGAAATGGCTCAGGCTCATTTCTTTCTTTCTTTCTTTTTTTTTATTGAGGTTTAATTTATCCTTTTTAGTGTATAGTTTATGAGTTTTGACAAACACAGTTTTTTGTCAGTTAATCAGGAAGGCCTATTTATTTATGCCTTGCTTGGGGAGAGGAAATGCAATAGCGGGACAGAGGAGAGCGAAAATGTAGTGACTTTTGAGGGATTTTTATGGGAATCAAGGTCAAGATTTGCCCCCAAACAGAAGCCAGTTGTTTGTGCCCTCTCAAATTGAGCAGATGAATTCACTTTATCTGCCTAGTGAAGTTAGTTAATAGTAACTGGACCTGGTACTTTTAGGATTAAATTTATTTGGTTACCCATCTTCTGCAGCATTAGGAGTGGTGGAAGAGGTGTCAATTATAAATTATAAACCTCAAGATGAGGAAGTGGCATGAGTCTCTGTGTGTTCCATTCCATTTTTGCTCCACTAATAAAACATTCTGGGGACCCTAATTATATTCCAGTTATTCTGCCAATATATTCTAGGTTTTTCAGGAAAGTTTTATTTCAAAGAGTCTGTCTTTTGAAATAAACAACTATAACATAATCAGATGACATCCTTTGATTTTTGGTTTGGCAAATATGATCACTGTAATTTATAACAACAAGGAGAAGATTGGTTGGTAGGAAGCTCCACTTTAGCTTAGCTTATCTTGAATGCTGAATTGGACTTTATAGGATGGGAGAATCATGGTTGGGCTGTGACTAACTCATTCTGGGCCTGGGGTAGAGAGAGAAAACTACCGCCTATTGAATACCTACTACATATATGCTTAGCAGTGTGCTAGGTGCTTTTCTTATTGACAACTGCTCTGGCTAGAAATCCATCCCAGATCCAACCACTTAAAAAAACAACCCAAAACCAACAAAAAAACCCATATTCCTCCTGGGGCCTAGTTCATTAATACAAGTCACAGCTGCCACACCTTCTGTAAGACCCTGGCACCGTAATTAGGATAATAGACTCTCAGGACTTGGAGGGATCTTTGAGGTCATCTAGTTAAAGGGGCAGCAGCTGTTCTCTTCACCACAGAGTCTGAGAGTCACTATGCTCAATTCTCTCAAAGGGAGGTGCAAAAAATGGTGCTATAGTCTGGTGCTATAGTCTCCATAGGCTACAATCCTATAAAAGATAGGGCAACGATAAGCAAATGTGAAGCTTGAACTACGTTCCATACAAAAAAGGGCAATGGAAAAAAAATATGGTTACTGGGGTCCTCAAACAATGTAAAGGCGGTGGGGTGGGGTGGGGGTGGTGATGAGGCAGGTAGGGAAGAACTGGCAGAGATGTAATGTGAGGCTCTTCAGTTCAGGTAGAGGCCCGCAAAAGTGATCCTGAGTGACACAGGTAAACCCAAAAGAGTGTTCTCTTTCCAGTTTCATCAGCTCTAAAGTCCTCACCTCCCTGGATCCTCTTCTTTGCCCTTTCATTAGAAAGCTGGGAAACCCTCTCCTTTTCCACTGAAGAGGGTGAGAAGGGGCATTAAGTGAATGAACGATAAAAACAGGCCTTTTTTAAAAAAAATCTGAGTAGGGGTACAAGCAACTGTCCTGGAGGCTAGGGAATATATTTCACTCCCTCTCAAGGTCCCTTGGTTCAAGGATACTGTCATTCTAGGACTCCACAAGGGGGAGGGCCGGCAACGTCCATGCTGTCATGGAAACACGCCGCCGTGTTCCTTTTTCTTACGCGGGGCGGGGCACTCTGCCTCAGTCGCCAATCATCTACAGGATTTTTTGAGTGGCAGGCAGCAGCAGCGAATGGGCGAGCCAATACTGCGTGACGCGCGGGAACAGGAGGAGTTCGAGGCCGGTGGCGGCGGTGGCGACAGTGTCCATCTGGGGATAGAGCTGGAGGGACCTGGGGAGCGTGCGGAGATCTCTAACTCGAGCGCGAGGGACCTCCCGCCGGGATGCCTGGTACTATTTGGAGAAAAATGGGGGCGCGGTCAGCTCCGAAGGCTTGGGTTTTGGGTCTGAAGGAATGGCTGACCGGAGGGGGCGGGGTGGCAAGCATGGCGGCGGTAACTGGGAAAGGGTTGGAGGGCCCTGAGGAGGGGGTGGGGAAGCATTAGCTAGGAAGGCTGAGGGGTCGTGAGGAAGCGTGAAGGGCTGTGGGGGTTCTGGCAAACAGAGATTGCAAAGCAGCCTTTTTGGGTGGTGGAGTCACCAGAAGGACGAGGAGAGTTGTGGGGGATGGAAAAGGGGCGGGAAGACAAGAGGTTAGGAAGGAGGGGAAAGGGTGTCAGCGGGAAGGTGATGGAAAAGGAGAGGGAGAGAGGGATAGGCAGGCTGATTGTAAATATTGAGGGATCGGATCCTGAGAGGTATGATAAGAAAGTGCTTTGCAAGATCATAAATATAGTAATGATCTAATTGAAAGCACTAGAGTGGTCCCCTTTCCCCAGCTCCTGTACTTCCCGCCCCATTATTTAAGCTCAAACTGCGTGAGGAAGGCTAGTAGGTTACACAGAACTGATCTTTTGTTATTCCATTCCAGGGGAGCAGATGGACCCTACTGGAAGTCAGTTGGATTCGGATTTCTCTCAGCAAGACACTCCTTGCCTGATAATTGAAGATTCTCAGCCTGAAAGCCAGGTTCTAGAAGATAATTCTGGTTCTCACTTCAGTATGCTATCTCGACACCTCCCTAATTTACAGACACACAAAGAGAACCCTGTGTTGGTGAGTGATATCTTGTTTGGACATGATTGAACAAATTTTTTGTTTTTTCCTAATCTAGACCAACCAGCAAATGTAAGTACTTAGGAGGTCATTGTCTTTTGGATACAGTTAGTTGAGAAAATGAAATCAACTATGTTCACAAACACATATGTCTCATTCTGAATTATTTCATATATAGTAGGGATATTATGTATATATATTTCCTAGGATGTTGTGTCCAATCCTGAACAACCAACTGGAGAACAAGGAGACAGTAATAGTGAGGTCATTGAACATCTGAAAGAAAGCAAAGCTGCAGGTGAGGTGTTTAAAGCTATCAAACCCCTTCCTCAAGTGTGCACTTGTTAGAGCTGGGTGGATTTAAACATGTGGTTGTGAATGTGTGGAAGGAAGTCTAGCACAGTAATCTGGTACATAGTAGGCACTGAAATGGCTGGTTTTCTGTAATGTATCTGATTAGGTTTGCATGGTCTGTATTCCCGAATTTGTATTAAAGTTTAGTGAAATGCCTTTTGTGCTAATATTCAATTGTATTTTTCAGACCCTATGGATTCTTCTCACCTGGATACATGTGGTTCCGTCAGTCAGGTCATTGAACAGTTACCTCAGCCAAACAGGACAAGCGGGTAAACTGATGTTTGAAGGAGTTTATTTAAATTTATAAATGGATCAGTTCTTTTGTCTCTACCTTTGCCTCATCCCAAGGATAAGGGATTAATCTTATCTTTTTGAATTAGGGAGTGAGATTTGAGGTTTGTATTAGTATGGATAGCTGGAATATCTTTTGTGCCAGTAATAACATTTTTTACATCTATGTTATTCAAATTGTGATCTACCTGTGATCAGAAGAGATAAATCCCTCAAATCTATCTTTGTGCATGTGAAGCAAAATAAGCATTCCTTATTCTTAGCATAGATACGACTTATTAGTCGGAAAAAATTATCAAACAATATTAGGTACATTGTCAAAACTGTTAGGCATGCTTTCCAACAACTAAAGGACCTCAGTAGTTTCAGTCCCATAATGTTTAATTCATACCCTAAACAGTGCTCAGTTTTTACTTTGTCTTATCATTGTCCGTTTATTGAGTTTATCTTTTATGTAGGCACTAGATTGGATATTTTTATTGTGGTTTGAGAGTTCTTTATATATTCTGGATACTAGTCCTTTGTAGGATATGTAATTTGCAAATATTTTTCTCCCATTTCTGCAGTTTGTCTTTTCATCATCTTCAGAGGGTTTTCCACAGAACAGGTTTTTAAAAAAAATTATTTATTGAGTTGAGAAAGAGGGAGAGAGAGACATCGATAACGATTTGTTGTTTGACTTCTTTATGCATTCATTGGTTGCTTCTTGTATGTGCCCTGACCAGAGATTGAACCTGCAACCTTGGCATATCTGGACAATGCTCTAACCAACTGAGCTACCTAGCCAGCGCTCACAGAACAGGCTTTTAATTTTGATGAGAATTGTTAAAATATTTTTAACAGAATAATATGAATACATAGTTTATTTTAAAAGGTGAAAGGGTCCTTTTCCACCCTTGGTCCCCTTTCACAGAGGCAACCTTGTTTAAGTGTGTTTTTACTTCTTTGGGAGGTTATCTTTCTATCTCTTAATACTATTGTAAAACTAAGTAATACTATTATACTGTCATTTCTTGTTTTATCAGATTAAGACAATTGAGTTCCATAATCGAAGATGAGAATTTACTCACAACATTACTCTCCCAATTTTTGTGATAATTATTTTAATTCTTTTATTGGCTACTTTTGTATGACATAAAATCTATTTAAACCTTTGTTTTCTTCCATCAGCTTTAGACAGTGGAGAAAAGTTTAACATCAGTACTATTTTTTGTCTGTAATCAAGCCTCTTCGAATCCTTTTTAAATTTGTAATAAGTATTTTATTATGAAATAACTTTAGGTTTAAAAATTATTTCAAGATAAAGCCTCTTGATTTACCCAGTCATTCTACAAGTAGTTATTGAGTATTTCCTGTATGTCAGGCACTATTGAATTTTGGGGATATAAAGTGATCAGAAGAGAAAAATCGTAGACCTTAATGTAGCTTACATTCTTGTTATGGGATATAGCAACACATGATAAATAAGTAAAAGATACAGTATGTTAGACATTCATAGGGCTGAAGAGAAAAATAAAACAAGAGGGTAGGAAATGTCACAGGAGTTGCAAGTTTGGGTAGAGTGACTTAGGGAATGCTTCACTGTTGTGACATTTGACTAAAAGTCTTAAGCGATTAATTGATCTCGGTTGTTATCTGGGATAAGTGCAATGCATGCATCGAGAACAGCAAGTGGAAAGGCCGTAAGGTATGAGCGTGCTTGGCATTTTTGAGCAGTGGCGAAGAGGAGTGGGAGAAGGAGTCCAAAGTAAAGGGGGGGACTAGAATATATAAAGTCTTACGGGCACTGTGAGGAATTTGGCTGTTACTCTTAGTGAGGTAGGAAGGCATACAAGGATTTTGAGCAGAGGATTGACATGATCTGACTTGGATTTTAAAAGGACCATGCTGACTGCTAGATCAAGAATAGTCTGAAGGGTATACAAATTTTATTTGTCATTATACCTCAGTAAAGCTGGGAAAACAAAAATAAAATAAAAGAAGATATTTAAATAAAATAATAGTAATAAAAAGAATAGACTGAAGGGGGAGCAAAGGCAGAGGCAGGAAGAACAACTAGGAGACTATTGAAATAATTTAGTCAAAATATGACAGTGGTGAGACAAATGGATGGAAGAGCAGCGAGATTCTAGGGTTTTTAAAAAAATACATATTTTATTGATTAAGCTATTAGCGTTGTCCCATTACCCCCCCCTTTATTCCCCTCTGCCCCGCATACCACCACCCCCCCCCGACTTCCCCTCTTCAGTTCTTGTCCATGGGTCATACACATAAGTTTTTTGGCTTCTACACTTCCTATACTATTCTTAACCTCCCCTTGTCTGTTTTCTACCTACCATCTATGCTACTTATTCTCAGCACCTTTTCCCCCTCTCTCCCCTTCCCACTCCTCTGTTGATAACTCTCCACGTCTTATATAAATCCCTTTAACATTTCATATAATAAAGGCTGGGCGATGATGAACTCCTTGAACTTGACCTTATCTGAGAAGAACTTTATCTGCCCTTCCACTCTAAATGAAAATTTTGCTGGATAGAGTATTCTTGGATGTAGGTCCTTGCCTTTCATGACTTGACAAACTTCTTTCCAGCCCCTTCTTGCCTGTAAGGTCTCTTTTGAGAAATTAGCTGACAGTCTTATGGGAACCCATAGGTGATTGTCTCCTTTTCTCTTGCTGCTTCTGAGATTCTCTCTGTATTTTTAATCTTGGGTAATGTTTTCCTTCCCATCCCTATTGGTTCCCTGCACATTTCCCCTCATTTCATTTAGCATATCCTTCATTTTTTCATCTAATTTGCAACCAAATTCAGCCAATTCTGTGAGCATCCTGATTACCGGTGTTTTGAACTGTGCATCTGGTAGGTTGGCTATCTCTTCGTGGCTTAGTTGTATTTTTTCTGGAGTTTTGATCTACTCTTTCATTTGGGCAATTTTTTTTCTCTCTCAGTGTTCCTGTTACATATAAGGGGGCAGGGCCTTAGGTGTTCACCAGGGTGGGGTAATCCCTGTCGCTGCCTTGTGACGCTGTGGGGAAGGGGTTTGAGAGGGCACAGTGACGCTTGCTCAGCTTGCTACCCACAAGCAAATTGGGCCCTTCTAGTGCTGATTCCCACACAGGTGGGCTTATTCTAGGACTCTGTGAGTCTCTCCAACAAACTCCCCTGTGAGGCTGGGAGTTTCTCCCGCTGCCGCCTCAACCCCCACAGGTGTTTTCAATCAGCGCTTTGAGGTTTTATTTCCCTGAGCTGGGCCCCTGGGCTGCGCGGTCTGTTCTGCTCCTCAACTTTTTCTCCTGGTTTATTTGCGTGTGAATGTGGGCCCGTCTGCTCTACTGGCCTGGGTACTGCTGAGTCCGGGTCTGCCAGCTGTGGTCCCCCCGTCCTGTTTCAGCATTGTGTGCCCGGCTTCACAACCCAGTTTTTTCTCCTGGTTTATCTGCGGGCAAATGCGGGACCGTCCACTCCACCGGCCTTGGTCCCACTGGGTCCGGGTCCACTAGCCTTGGTCCCTCGGCCTGTTGCAGTGTTGTGCGCCCAGCTTCACAAACCGCCATCTTGCCACGCGCCTGGCTCTGCCCCGCTTACTGGTCTGGATGAACGTGTTTTTAACTCTGGTTGTCGGACTTCCATAAAGGTTGATTTTCTGTCAGTTCTGGTTGTTTTTTGTTTTTAAATTGTTTTCTGTCTTTTGGTTATGTGAGGAGGCACAGTGTGTCTACCTGCGCCCCTATCTTGGCTGGAAGTCCCAGATTCTAGGTTTTTGAAAACAGGATTCAAAGACACTGAATATGAGAATAAAGAAGGAGTAACAATGATCCTATGTTTTTGGTTTGAGAAGTAGGAGAATGGAGTTTTTAATTGAGATGGACTGCAGGAGGAGGTCAGTTTTAAACAAATTAAAGTTGAGCTGCCCTTCCCTTACTCTCTCTCTCCCTTCTTCCCTCTCTCCCTTCCTTCCTTCCTTCCTCACTTGAGAACATTTTTTTTTCATTGATTTTAGAAAGAGAAGAGTGGGGGGAGAGAGAGAAAGAGAAACATCAATGTAACAGAGAAACATTGATCGTAGGCTCCCTGACCAGGGGTTGAACCTGTAACCTAGCTAGGCATGTGCCCTGATTGGGAATTGAACCTGCAGCTTTTCAGTGTATGGGATGATGCTCCAACCTACTGGGCCACACTGGTCAGGGCAAGTTGCCTTTTCAATTGCCAGTTGGAGGCAGTTGGCGATGTACAAGTCTGGAGCTCAGGGGGAAGGTTTAAGCTGGAGATTTAAATTGCAGAGTCATAAGCATATGGATAATATCCAGAGCCATGAGTCTGAATACAATCACTAAGGAGGTGAGTGTAGGTGGAGCAGAGAGGTCCAAAGACTCACTGGGTGTTGGCATTTAGAGGTCAGGGACATGCAGAAAAACCACCAGAAGAGCTGATAAAGATCCAAGATGTGTGATTTGTGCTGTCTTTCATTGTTCTTTTACTTTCTGTCATATTTGCTCTTGTAGTTTCTTTTCCTATATTTCCCAGGGTCATGCATGAGTCTGGTCCTCCTAGTTATGTAGGTAATGTTCTATACTTCGCTCTTGGACAATATGGGTTTGAAATGTGTATGTATGTCCACTTATATGCAGTTT